>CANXYI011610957.1:0-10238 GCA_948208565.1 Hura crepitans
TGAGTCAGATTAAATAGGTCAAGTTATATGATATTATTTTTCAAAAAAACTTTTTCATTAAAAATATACATGTATAACCTATAAAAACTATTATTTTCATAATCTATATTATATAAATGTCATAAAATCACAAGTAAGATAAACGAGTCACCAACAAATGGACCCAAATGGGTCACACAATAGACTAGGTTAGGTCAAATCATTTTTCAAGTTAAACAAGTCAATGATGGGTCAAGTCAGGTTTGTGTCATTTTTTGGGTCAAGCAAGTCGAGTTTGCAAGTGGAGTCAATTTTTTCCACTTTTATTGAGAACTTATGCCTTTGTGGTCCTTTTGCAAATATGAGTGAGATTTCCTTAAGTTTAAAGTGTTACTTCTCTTCTTATGAAATGTATTATTTACTATTAACATTTTGTTATATCAATCGAGTCCCTTTTGCGGCCCATATTGCACCCTTAGGTTTTATTATTTTACAAGCTTTATATAAGGAATTATGTTTTGTATGACATATGTCTTTGTGTTTTCTCAAGTATAACAGTGAACATATGCAAGCATAAAAAGAAAGACAACACAATATAGTTAAAATACAATGTGTTTATTTGCTTAACATTATGTTGAAAACATTTCTAATTTGTATCTTAATCCTTTTAATTATAGCAATGGTGGTAAAGGTTGGTTTGGTATACAACAATAGGATAAACAGGTACTTCATCTACATGTCTATTATGAAAAAAAAGTTTTATTCAAAGGGATTTTAACCCTAATATTTTATCCTTTTTTTCTATTACTAAGTATTTTATTAATAAGCAAGGATCCTCAAAAGTGAAGCAACTAATAGTTTCTATGCCGTATAGGAATTTTACAGAGAAGTATAATATGGTAAAGGATGATAAGGCGTTAGGTTTCTGCAAAAGCAATTCACTAATAATTAGAGATTTGCTTACATTTTGCTATTAGAAATAAGGAAGCATCATTGAGTATACCAAGTGTAACTAAACATCAAAAGTTTAGAATAAGAAGTTTTAAAGGTATTAAATTAGGTACTACTTCTAATGAGGCTAATACAAATGAAGAAAATATTGGTTGTAATCCCTCTTAGTAGTCATATATGGTTAAAAAGCCATGCATTGAAGGTAATCCAACATAATAGTCAATTGTTAAGAATATCTCCAACAATGTTAGATCCTCACATACTGAGAATAATATATTTGAAAGAAATGTATCTTATGAACAAGAAGCTAGTGAAGAAACTTGTATACATGTTGAACTAAGAACATATGATGGCTCTACTTGTGAGGATGAAGCTTATAATGATCATCATACAAATATTAAGTTTGAATCTGATGAGTTAAGGTCAATAAAAAAAAGAGAAATCAAGGAAACTAACCCAAAGGCTTAGTTAGAACATAAATTTAATAATTGGGGTAACTTTTAAGGACTTGAATGAAGCAAAAAAAAAGTTGTTAACTTATATGCTATTGTTAATGGGTATGGACTTAAAATTCAAAAAAGTAATAAGGTGAGGTTAAGATATGTATGTGACACTGGATACCCTTTTATTGGTCATATTTTGAGAGATGTGAAAAGCATTAGTTTTAAGATTAAAACATAGAAGGATGAGTATAATCAATGACTTATTATGAGAATAAAAGGGCTATTACAATTATAATTATTGACTACTTTAAAGAGAGGATTCAAAATAACCCAGCATACAAACTTATTAACATAAGGAATGACCTTAAGAGAGAGTTAAACTTGAATGTAAGGTATAGCAAAGTGAAGACTGCAAAGGAACTTATTTTGACAAAGTTGGAAGGAAGCTATGTGGATGACTATAAAATGCTTGAAGCATATACTCAATAACTTAAGGATAGTAATCTAAGAAGCAGAGTTGTCATTAACATCTCAAGAAAGGCTCTTAATAAAGGGAGAAAAGTATTCTTGAGGATATTTGTGTGCTTCAAAGCACTTAAAGATGGTTTTAGTGCTAGTTGCAAACCACTTATTGGGTTAGATAAGACATTCTTGATAGGGAAATACAAAGGAATATTACCTATAATAATTGGTCAAAATGTTGCAAATCATATATGTCTAATCACTTGGTAGTAGTTAGTGCAAAAACCAAAAGGAATTGGTTATGGTTGAAATAAACCTTAGAGAGGCATTAGAGATATGAAACGGTGAAAGGATACCCTTTAGTCATATATGCAGAAGGTATGATTTTGATTTTTATTGCTTTTCTTTTAGATACATTAATTTGTATTTTTAGTGTTTGGAAGCTATATGTATATGTGATTTTTAAATGATGCTTATATAACCTAATTAATGACATATTACAAATGATTTTAGGGTACAATTGATAGAGTGAAGACAAAGATTCCTAAAGCTAGTCATAAGTTCTTTGTGAGACATATAGAAGAAAAAATGTGTAGTAGATGGAAAGGGGGGCAATTATGGAAATGCCTATAGTCAGCAACTTGGAGTATATATGAAGAAGAGTTTTGTGACAAGTTAAAGCTAATTGGAAAGATATCTATCCCAATAATCAAAAATTTTCATTAGGATGCTTACCCCCAAACATGGTGTAGAGCTTATTTTCAACTATTTCAAAGAATGACACTATGGATAACAATTTCATTGAGTCATGGAATTTAATGATCAAGGAAGCATTTAAAACCTCTTACCCAGTCCGTTCACGAGACCTGAATGAGAGGTAATACACAACTAAAATCTAATCTCACTTAACATTATATCCTACTTATAACCCATATGATTAAAAACTTAACTTATAAAAATCTACCTTAATAAAAATCGCATCACGGGTATACTATTAAGGATCATCATGTCAAAAATTTGATAATATAATGGTTGTCTAGTGACTCTAGAGCAAATAGTCACCTACATAAAATAACACTTTTATATACTTAACAACATGCAATCAAACTCCATGATCTATCTAATCGTCCCAATAAACATAACTACATCTCATTCTCAATTATACATAAGAAGCAAAATTCATCTTATAAACATGCCAATCCATACTATAGATTTCTTATATTTTACCAGGGATGAGGCGGTTAGTGTTTGGTGTCACCACCTGGCTCTACACTAGGACCATTGATCTTTTGCCTAAAAAAGGTTTGAAATCAAATCTTATTAATGCCCCAATAATATACATTCCTTTTATATTCTAACATTTATCAATCCTATATCATGCAGGCAAGCATTTTATTGAAAGCATTCATGTCACATTTTCACTTAGAGATAATAAATTGCCATATTTAGAATATACAACAAGCATCAGTGTATCCAAAAATTGGGTCATTGATTAATTGTTGTTTGACCTAACAACTATGCATAATTTCATAAGAATTGGTAGTAATTGCCCAACTCTTATATCTAAAAGATTGGCTTTTGTTAAAATACACTTTTATGTGACTTTTATTAAAGAAAACTCAAAATCATTTTATTATGAAAATACCAATTAATTATGTTAAGAACCATTGATGTAAGGTTAGGATTTTGGCGTGTAATTACAACCCAAAATAGTTAAAAGAAATAAAAAGTACAAAACCAAATAAACAAATAGAGAGTAAGTTATTTGGTCCCATCTCTGCATTATCAAATCTACGCAAACTCTCTAAGGCTCTGGTCTATGTTCGTGCAGAATGTAATATACCATGGCTAATATGTCTGTTTGGACCTCCTACCTAGTAAGAACGGTCACTCTTATACAACTCAAGGAGAAAGGTTAGTACCATAAATAATTGTTCATGAGAACCTAAGAACAATACCAAATAGAATGATAACAACTTGTGTGATACAAATATGAATTTATCATGATGCATGTGTAAATGATGATTATAACTAAGAGAATGACGAATTAATCTTACAAAGGAAAACATGAGGATAAATACATATATTCATAAGGACTAGAATTCAGAACATATATCCATGTAGACTACACTCCTCGTGAAAAAGAGTCCATGCAGACCACAAAATAGAATAAGCATGCATAAAACATATATATCCGTGTGGATTACGATCCTTGTGAAAAGGAGTCCATGCGGACCATACATCAATTCCAGAATATCAACAATATGCATATTAAGGAATAGAATAGTCAAACAATATGATAAAAACATACAAGCATGCCAACATGGTATGTATAATACGTTGAAACATAATATACAAAGTAAATGGAAAACTGTTAGTGAACAATAGTCTACACAGATATTAGATCATACACATATTAATATATTAAGTTCATGTGAACCTTATCATGCGTTAAGATAAGTCGTGTGATTAGAGTGTCAATTATAAAATGGTTACATCATCTTAATAGGCAATTACATAGATTAAAACAATTCAAAATAATAACCTACTCCTATTATCAATATGGGGATTACATAAAGTCACCTCATGTATGATTAATCATGAGAGATCATTAGTTTACAAAAACAACATGAATGAATGGAATTGTAACGTCTCGAAAATCTTGACAATTATGAGTAGTACTTTCCCAGGATGAATAGTGTTCTTAAGACTTGAGATGCACTGAAGTCACCAAAGGAAAGTATTAGTCATAAAATAATTTTGGATAAAATTTGAAGTCAATTGGAGGTCATTAGAGTGGTTAATAATGCTAAGAAAGTTTTTATGATAGTGTCTTAGGAATAATGACCAAAGCAAAGCTAAATCGTAAATTAATTTCAAAGTTTCTTAAAAAATTATGAAAATTATACAACCTGATACTTAAAAATTTCAATGAGTCTAATGGCACAAAAATCAAAATTTTTTGATATAGGAAAGTAATTTTTTTAGAACTCGGGCAACCTAAAATTTATGAAATTAACTGGTTCTTCAGTATTTTACACCAATTTTTGGAGGCATCTAAGGGATAATTAAAGTGAATTATTGTAATAAAAATGGCAATTTAAATAGCTCAAAAAGTGAAGAAAATTTTGGGGAAAATTTCCAAATAAAATAATTTTGAGGGGTATATAAGGGTTATATTTGCTCACATGTTTAAAATCACTATTCTTTCTTCCCCATCCAAGAGCAACCAATGCCTCTTCTCTTCTTTTCTCCATTTTTTTTCTTTCTTCCTTCCTTCTAGAGCTAAAATCATCAAACAAAAATTAAATCCTAGAGCCTCTATGCCATAAAAGACATATAGAAAGTCGAATTTTTAGGAAAAATGGTCTGAAATTGTCAATTTTCAACCCTCATGAATAATGCCCATGAAATTTTTAAATAAGAATTTCTGACTTCCATTATTTTTCATAAATACTAGAGGTGCCTAAAAGTCAGTATATGGCCTTAAATTAATTTTTTTAGAGCATTTGATGATTTATTATGGATTTTTTTAAAGTTTATTTTGGGTTATGTTAGGGAATCCTAAATTAAGCTGCGACAAAGGCAAAGCTAAGGCGTATATAGGACTTTAGGAACCTCTTCAATTGTCTTGGTATGTGAAATCAAAATAAGATGAGCTTTTTTACTTAAAACCATTAAATGCACATAATATGGCAATTATGTATTAAATGCTTACTTGTGTGTGTGGACATAAATTGTAACACTTGAAAAATCACCATTTTGTGAATCGTACTCTCGAGCTCGATACAGTGTCATTTAGGACACTAAAAGGCCATATAGTGGCCAAAAGGGGTATTGGTCAAACAAACTTTGATCGACCAAAAAATGATTAAAAAGAGTGAATTAAAAATTTTAATAGAACCAATAAATCATTTCGGGCTAAGAACTAGTGAATAGTGTCTTCAGTTAATGTTGTACCAGGACAGCTCTAGAAAGTACCTAAATAGACCTAAAAATATCACACCCTGAACCTTAAAAATTCAAATGAGTCTAATGGTGAAGGAATTTTAATATTTTGAAGTCGTTTGATAATTATTCAGAATTTCTTATTTACACAAGTGAATAGTAACCTTAGTTCTTGAATGAATTTTAACTTGAAATTTTACGAGGCCCTTAATGGACATTATCGATAATTATTGGCACTAGAATCATAATTTTTAGAGGTCTAAAGAAATTATTTGAAATTTTCAAATTTTAAAAGAAAATAAAATTAATTAGGGTCGTCCGATCAACAAGTGGTGAGATCAGGTTCATACACCTTACTAATACATATGGGTGCACATGTGTGTGTGTGTGTGTATAGGATGGAAGGAAGTGATCTTCCACCCAAACTCCCAAATGGCCGATGCCACCACCATGGGAAATTCTCCTTCCTTTTCTTACCTTTTTCTCTCTCCACACACCACAAAAACTTAAGAAAATTATATGAATCTTAGCCTCCATGATCTCCTGAGCACTTTTCAAGTGACAGAACTCAAAAAGGTTACTCGGAATTGAAGTTATAAGGATGGAGTGAATAGTAACTTTTAATGGGTAAATGATCTTTTCTATGGTTTATTATTTTTCTTAAAGAGTATTTGAAGTGTAGATGTATATGTGAAGAAAGATTTCAATTTGGAGTTATGTGGAATTTTATAGGAATTTTCAAAGGATAAACCTTAATATGCCATTTTGGGAAATGGTGGAGAATGATGGAGGAAGATGAAATTGATAGTTTTAAGATGGCTTCAACATGACTAAGAGCCCACTGTAAGTGAATTTAACTAAAACTTGTATTGTATTTTAGAGAAATCAGGAATTTGAGGCATATGTGTGTGTATGAAAGTTGTGTTGGTGTATGTGTGCCTAATGGTTTTAAAGTATTATGCATGCTAGGATGTGAATTTAGAGTAGAAAAGATGATGTAGATGTGTTTTGGATGTGAAAAGTATGTGTGAGTAGGTGATGTATGGATGGCTGAATGTATGACATATATGTCAAGGCATATACATATGTGCATGGCATGTGTACATGGGATGTTAAGATGGTAATGTGATATATGACATGAACGTGACATGGAATGTGGAGATATGTGCATGGTTAGGGATTAAAATATGATAAGACATCATATAAAGGAAATGGAGCATGAGATTGGTATATGAATATATGGTACAAAATAGGCTTAGTGTATAATGTTAAGTGTAAGTTTAAGAAATTTAAAAGATACGTGTCACTTGAAATTTATGTTAGAAATGATTTTTAGATATAGTAAAACAGAGGTAATGTTTGATGGTATGAAATACCCTAAAGTAAAATGGCATGAAGTAAAGAAAGAGTGGAAAATGACCAAATGAATAGCAGAAGAAATAACTAAATGAATAGTAGAAGAAATGACCAAGTGAATAGTAACATTTGCGTAAAAAGACCCGTAACCATCTAGTAAAGTAAAAATGACCCGTAACCGTCCCAAAAAAATAATCAGATGAAATGGGATTACAACTATGTCCTAACCACATGGAAATAATTCAAATAAATGACTAATAAAGGAATAAAAATAATAAGCTAACTGAAATTTAAAATAAAGCTAAAAATAAAGGTTTATTTTCAAGAATACTGAAGTATGGAAATTATATGGCAAGATAAATTCACTGCTAACATCTAATTTATAAATAGATGGAATGGAATGATTAACCAAACGAAATTTTATGTGATACCTATATAAAGGTGGAAGTATAAATGATAAGGCATTAAAAATATTTCTATGACATAATCATTACAAAAGTGATAATGGTAATATACTGAGGCTAACATCAAGCATGACCATTAATAAAGTACCACCAAGATCCTAAATGTAAAAAAAGGAAAATATCGGATATGAAGGAGATAAGTTGTTATCCTATAATAAGGGAAACATATAATATGGAATGAGAAGATAACTTATTATGAGACAAATGATAGTAAAGCAACATACGTACACTTATATATGAAAAAGGAATAGAAAAATTATAAAAATGAGGAAAAAGAGAAATGAATGATATTAATGAAGAGAATGAAATATGAGCTTTGGGTATAGGAGATCAGAAAAAACACTGACTAAATGGTTAAATTATAAACTAGCTGATTAATAATATGAGGATAATGTTCTCATTGTGGATATCTAGATAATGAAAAGAATGAGAAATGATTGCAAAGATAAAATAATATAGATACTAGCCCACTAGCTAGAAATACATTAGATAGGTTAACCAATCAACTAGGGATTAGTAGTTACTAAAGGCTGGGTCTGAATAGATTTTAGCCTATGTATGGCGAGTGCAACCACTAAGAATTTATTTGAGCCTACATGCTCCGAGTATTAGGAGGTCTATGGACTAATCCCTACTACCCACTTAATGATTGTGGATATTGGGAGGTCCCATGGGGCTGATCCCTGCTATCTATTAGATATGCTAATTATGATGAGATGTACTGGGATATTAGGAGGTCCTATGAGGCTGATTCCTATTATCTCTATTACAAATATTGGGAGGTCTATGAAGTAATCCCTGCTATCTGCCATTCTAATATTAGGAGGTTTCGAGGAACTGATCCCTACTATCGATAGAGGGTATGTACAGATGCCGAGGTCTAAAATGTGGGCTACTGTATTGGATGATATTTGTCTAGTTCTTAGACCAGGTAGGTGTAGCTACCGAGGCCCAAAAATGAGGGCCACTGCACAACAAGATTCCTGATATCTAGTGTTTAGGAGTTTTTCCTAAACTAAGGGGGTTATAAATGGAATAACTGAAGAACTTAAATAGGATTAATGGCATTAATGAAAGGGCTGGTATCTTAAATTATAATAATTGGAACAATCTATGAGTAAAATCAATATGGATGAAAGACAAGCTATAAGAAGATACTCAATAAATATAGATAATTTTTTATAATTCTAAAGGATATAAATGACCCATGTAACTAAGATAGATAATAAAAGCATACAAAGGTGGATATATTATAAAAGGGTAAGATGATCATGAGTAAATCTTTAAAGGATTATATAACTAAAGTAGGATATTAAATACACTAAGTGTTAGAATTATAAAAAGGATAACAGTGTCAGCTGGCTAAGTAATGATGAAAATAGGTACTTAAACTATCTAAACAAAACAACAATGGGTTCCAAGAGAGAATTAGATGAAAGCATACATATGGAATCTCAAATTAAAAAAAAATTGGAAGATTAGGAAGAATATCAGAAACATAAGTTAACTGATGAAATGATATATTAAAAGTAATTCATTAGTAGTCTTTAAATATTTCCTTAATAATTATTAGTGTAGCTAGTTATAGGGCAAGTACTTGAAAGTAACATAGAGAACAAAAATCTAAGATGATAAGAAATGCCTATAGGTAGTGATAAGAGTATTAATTAACTTATTTTTAGATGTTTAGTTGTGTGCACGAATAAATTTATGATACAATGCATTTATTAAATTCACCACTGAGTGTATACTCAGTGTATTGGTTGTTCAATGCACAGGTAATAAGTTCAACTAGCGATGTAAGGTGACCAGCAGTGTAGCCGAAGATTGTCCAGGTGTAGAGATTATGATATTTTTACCGAGGACTAGAGTGGTTAGTAGAGTCACACTAGGCCTCTATGCCAAGACCTCTGATCTTCTGTACTAGAAAGATTCAAAATTTTAGATCTTATTTATGCCCTAATAATATGTTATCCATGTATATTGTAACATTTATCAATCCCTTATCAATTAAGCATGCATTATGTTTAAAATAATTATATCACTTTTTCATGTAAAGAAAGTAAATTACAATATTTAAAGAATACAAAAAAGTAAATTGTACATCCAGAAAGCAGGTTGTTAATTATTTAGTATTTGACTTGATAATTGCTCGTAATTCCATAGGAATTGGCAGTAATTGCCTAACTCCCATCTCTAAGAGATTGGCCTTTATTAAAATATATTTTCGTTATTGTGACTTTTGATTAGGGAAAACTCAAATCCATTTTATTAGAAAACACCAATTAATTATGTAGAAAAATTATTTAATATGAGCGTTGAGCAATTAGCATGTAAAAACAAGTTGATTAGCTAACTATTACAACCCAAAGTTAACTAAAATACATAATAGGTACATAACCAAAAGAACTAGAATAAGGCACTAAAATGGTCCCATTTTTATGTTGCTTAATCTATACAGACCTTATGAAGGTCTAGCTTTAGTTCGTGCAGACTACTCTGAGGAAAGGTTTGGTCCATCCCAACTCTCAGTCCAGTGACCAAATCCAATCATAACTCAAAAGATGATAAATTTAAACAACGTTAAATCAAGAGCATATGAAGGATGACATATAAAGGATAAAGATATAAACAT
>CANXYI011610964.1:0-10087 GCA_948208565.1 Hura crepitans
TTTTTATTTTATTTATGGTTCAGCTTTACCTATAGCACTATTCACAATACACTACCGTAAAATCTTGTTTAGCATTTTTAACCATCTAAACGACTTCGAATTAGCTTCAAACTTTGCCCAAAATTCTCTCATAATTAATACTACCCGTCAGTACATTTAGTGTGACTCAAGTTTCGGGTAGCACTATTCACTCCATGAAGTACTATTTACAAGAGTCAAAATTTTCAAGTCGTTACAGATGTAGTAGAAGTGGCTAATAAAACTATTAAGAAAATTTTGTAGAAGATGACAGTTACCTATAAAGATTGGGCAAAAATGTTACCATTTGCACTCTGAGTAAAGACATCCACAAATGCTACACCTTACTCATTAGTGTATGGGATGGAAGTAGTGCTACCATTTAAAATTGAAGTCCCTTCATTAAGGGTGGTGTTGGAAGCAAAAGTACCAAAAGCTGAGTAGGCCAAAGTTAGATATGAACAACTAATTTTGGTTGATAAAAAATGGCTTAGGGCTCTCTACAACATGCAATTGTATCAAAGGAAGATAGCTAGAGCCTATAATAAGAAAGTCAAGCCCAGTCTAATCCAAGAAGGCAACCTTGTTCTAAAGCAAACTAGACCTTTACTAACAAACCCTAGAGGGAACTTCAAGCCTAATTGGGATAGTCCATATATGGTGAAGAAGATACTCAAGCATGGAGGGGTCAAGATCTCAAATTTAGAAGGCAATGAATTCTCAGAACCTGTCAACCTGGATGAGCTGAAGAAATATTTCTGCTAGAATCATAAAAAATAAAAAAAGAGTCTGCTAAGTTGAAAACTCCAAAAGGGTAGTTTAGGCAAAAGTTAGGACAACCCGATGAGGTGAAAACCTAAAAATAGGCACTTTATGCAAAAGTTAGTGGATCAAAGAGAATGTCCAATCAAGAAAACCTCACAAGGCTAATTGGTAATGGCGGTATTATCAAAGGGCGACTAATATATTTACCAAGATTAAGCAATTTAGTTTTAGATGTAATTAATGGCAAAAATGCTTAGTTATAATCATTGGCATACAAACTTCCATTTAGTGAGAAATATTATGCAAATAATTGAACTTTAAAAGTCTAGACACGAGTTTTCTTTCCAGAAGTAAAAGTTGCATCTTTATATTTTCTCTTTAGTATTATTGTCTTGTTATCCCTTAAAGTACTAGAAATCCAATCTTGGTAGTTGTCATATGTACTTGTGTTACTAGCTTCATGGTTAGGCATGTCTTTCAGCACAACACGATGTTTCCACAAATCTAGAAAGAAGTGCAAGAAATGTTGTGTAAAAGATACACCTTGAAACCCTAAAGGTTTAGAAGGGACTCAAACTATCACTAAATCCAAGAAGGGATGTAAAATGTTACATGTCTTAACCCAATCAAGGGAATACAATGAGAATGACAAGACAAAGAGATATAAGTGATTTTCTACCAAGGACACCTCTATTGAACTTCAGCGACATCACTAAGCCATGCAATACATTGCTCACATTTGTCAAGTTTTCTCTCAAGTCTTTATTCTTAATAATGATTCAGGGCAGTAGCTTTAATCTGTCCTATAACTAGATTTAAAAAAAAGTTGTTAGGTTAGAAAATCTGAAAAGGACCACCTAATTAGGTGAACCCGCTAATGTGAAAACACTCATAGGGATTCTAGGAAAAAATTAGGGTTAGGAAAATAACAAAGCTAGAGGGAAAACCTAAATAGGCTCTCTAAAAAAACCTATAAGAGTAGCGGGCTTCCAGTTACAAAATAAATGTCTCCTCTCTTCAAAGCATCCAACCCTCAAATGGTTTTAGACAAAATGACACTAAAAAGATTGTGGCCTAAACATATTTCAGTTAGAATTTAGAGTGCCTTGAAGTCATAAAACATATCTTTAAAGGTGATCATTAACAAGTCACTAAGAATGCATAACAACACACACTTTGCCTATTCTATACAATTAAGGGGAAGTCGATCAGCAAAGTCAAGAATTACTTGTAAGGGAATTGGACCTACACCTAGGATTATCTTCTAAGCCACTAAAGGAGAAACTCCTAGGGCAAGTACAATGTCCATGGGGTAATGATCTTCAAAAGATGGGACAGCTAGAGGAACATCTAAAGCAATATTGAAATTCATGATGGCAATAAATTCCTCTAAGGTAGGGATGATGTCTTAATGATTGAAGACAAATACATGGAAGATAAGGTCCTAATAATGCATAATAGCATTCAAAAAATTATGGTCTATCCTCACTTTTCTCAAGAATCTAAGAGCAAAAATGGGGGCAACGATAGTTGAAGTCTAAGAAGCCTTTGAATCCAAATTTCTAGACCGTTGTTGACCAAAAGGGAGAGACATGACGAATATGGCATGCATAGTGAGAAAAGGGAGTATTTATAGACCCCAAGTCATGCCATTCCTATTCCTACAAGGAAAAGATATCTAAAACCTATACAGATGTCTATACAAACCTCATGATGACCAAGCCAACATCATAGTTTGTATAGACCACAAAATAAGTCTGGACAAACACTCTTAGATAAACATAACCAACCTAAGAAATCAAGTTCACACAGACCATAATAAAAGCATCTGCACGGATCCCATCTTCAGAGTAATAATGAAGAAATCAACTAGTCTTCAGAGGTTTGCAAACATCTTGCCATAATATATGACATCATAACTTTTTTAAGAGACAATAGATATTCCCCTTAATGCTGTAGTGTATGCTGAAATAGATTACTTGAGATAGGTCACCTAATGTAGGGTCAACTTTCACTAAGGGATACAGGAGACTATGTCTTATATCTCAATGTTGAAGCATGCCATTGAGTTTTAGCTTTATAGTTACATGGATGATCAAAGACTCCTTACCATAAGGGATGTTATGTTTTGTATATTTCATTAAAAAGCTTTCAAGCGTGTTAATTTTCATTCACTCATATGAAAAGATTTAAAAATATGTTCAAGATAAAGAATATATACATTAAAATGTTGTAAATGTTTATTTATACAAAAACAAGTGGTCTATTAACAAGGAAAAGATTTTATCTTCTTTATTCTTCACTCTCACTCTCCATGTCTTCATCATTAAATGAGAGCTCTAACTTCTCAAAAATCTTCAAAGCCTTCAGCTTTCTCTAAGTCTCATGAAAAGCAATGACCCTCCTTGATAGTTTATTCTATAAAAGAATAAAGGATTAATGCATCTTAAATATGTCTTGCATATATACACATTCGCATAAATTAATCATTGCAAGAGAATACTTACAGCAAGAACTTGAGTCTCATCTACCATGGCTCACCTAAATGCCTCAGCCACATAAGCAATTCTCTCCATGAGTGCTCTTCTCACCTGTCAAAATCAAGACAAAAGGTGTTATACATAATCAAGCTAACATGGTGACCATTGAAAGTTAAAATGAACTTTACCAGCATAGTGTTCTCCAACTCAAAAGGCATTAACTGACTGTCTTCAATATAGAGGTAAGCAAAGGATAGCTGACCATCTAAGCCATACTACAGGTAGCTTAACTCATGCACATTAATCAAAGTGCCTACAACCTCGTCAGGCAATAAGGAATGACCAGCAGTCAAACTAGAGACTCTCCTCCTAGTAGTACAAGTAGGAAGAGGTGAGAATCGAGCACCCTGAGAGCCAAGAACCATCCTTGCCCTTTTTCGAAAAGAAAAAGGTCCAACTTTAGAAGTAGCAGCAGCAGGCTACAACACAACCACACAATCAAAAATTGACTTTAAGAAATCATGAGCTAGAAGTCCAACAATATACCTAAGGAGCAAGTCCTAGAGTATAAGGCATATAAGGCAATAAGTGTGCAGAAGCCCAAGGAGAGTAATCTCCTCCTTCAACATCCACCAAGGTATCCCTAGGCACACCTACAGTCATGCCCTTGACAAACTCTAGGTCATCAATATACCTCTCAAATAACATGGTATCAGAAGGGTCTTAAGGAATATAGTGCGTAGTAGGGCCCATATGCCAGCTCAACACTCTTTCTCCTAGAAACCAAGAATAGGCCTTTAGACTAGTCAGCATGAGCATTCAAGAGGATAGCTCTTACACAGAGCAAAGAAAAGCTACCATCTCTTCAGTAAGGAATACCCACAAAGCCAAGTCGACTTGAAAGAAGGAAAATCAAGTAAGTATAATATTACTAATCCGTAAATTAAAATGATCAATGTGTTCACATTTTCATAGGATTACTTACATCATCCTAATCTTATAAGCTCATATACTAGCAATGATGCATCAGTGATGAGGCATTCCAGTGTCCTGAAGAGGGTTGGACCCATATATCTATCACTAGATATCAATAAGGGATATCTAGCTCGCATAAACGAGGTAGCAAGTGAAGGTCATATGCTTGGACCTATGAAAAAATAATGTCAAGCAATTGAGCAATCGAAAGACAACATATAAAATGAATAATAGTCACCAAGACACCAGAGACAAAGCCTTAGATGAAACGATGGCTTTACTTGGTGTGAATCTCTATGTCCAGACTCCTGTACATCTAGCCTAGTGAAGAGCAACACTAGTTCTAAGAACTGATGCCATTAATCTACTTTAGCACTGGCAAAAAGCTCCAACTCATTTTGCTATTGGCATTTGCAAATAACATGGTTCCCGACAGATATAGGACAAAGCATCGAGCATACTGATCCACCACAAATGGAGTAGTAGGTGCAGCATCAGCCTACTACTAATACAAGTTAGTGTATCGGATGCTACTCGAGTGATCCTAAGGCACAAAACCTTGCAAGCTCCTCACTTCCTAGAGACAGAGAGTAGGAAAGTAGTAGTTGGCATCAAACGTGATGGCTCGACCAGTGTAAGGCACTCATGTGATGAATGCCTAGTCAAATAAAGTGATGGCTAACTCCCTAAATGGCATATAAAAGGTGTGGGTTGTGTCCATCCATCTATCTAATAGAGCTCTGAGCACATGAAAGTCCCTGCAAAAATCACCTCCAACTAAATGGCTGATGAAGGTCTAAAATCCCATCACAAAAACCCGATCTTTCACCTAAACGGGCATCGACACATACCATTATTGTGGGCTTAAAAGTCCCCCCACACTAGAGGCATGTCTGTAAAAGGTAAACAAAGATAAATAAGGAACATGTCCATACAGACTTAAATTTCAAACAAAGGTATCCGTATAGACCAAAAGTGAGTAAGCCTTACAGAGTTCACACGAACTATTAATAAGTAGATTTTAAAAAAGGTTTGCACAGACCGACCTCATCCCCAGTCCGTATGAACCACCACTAGACAGGAACGTAACAACCCACTAAAAGGTAAAACATGTATAAGGTATAAAAATGGTCACAAAAAGAGATGCATAGACTTTACACACATGCAAACAAGAGTTCATACATACTTTAAGTAGCACAAAATGGGTCTACATGCACTACTTAATCTACCACATATAAAAAGTCACATCATTCTATCCTAATGATTCTGAAAAATCTAGCTAAAATATAGGTCCATACAGATTAAGTCAGCCTTAGACGAACCAAGTCTGCACAGACTTATCAAACTAGACAATGCATAACTTAGAAGACAAAGGAAAAAAGCAACCAAGAATCCAAAATGAAGCCAAAAAAGAGAAGAAAAGAACTTAGGCGTAGGTTTTCGCACAAGCATGGCCTACCAAATCGGCCAACAATGTTATCGAAGCATCGAATGGAACCCATTCATTGGAGCAACATTCTAAGGCTGATTAATCTTCAAGAAGGGTATAAAACCCTCTAAAATAGGCATGGTTATGTCTTCCACTTGGGGAGGAGGCAAAAGAGACAACGTGGTTGTAGTCACCAGCAATAGAAGCACCGCTAGAGTCTCACCGATTGCTGCATTGGTGTCAAAATAAGGAGATGACAAGTCAAAATCCTATGGGGAGGCCATAGATGCTAGAGGAAAAGAAAAAAAATAGAAAAATGAAAATGGGTGAAGTGAAATAGAGAGGAGAAGCTCAACAGTTTTCTTCTATCATGACACGTCTGCATAGACTTCACCATTTACGTCCACACAGACTAAAACCTTAGCCAATTTAGTATTTGCCTACCATCCATATGGATTACTTCCATGGTCCCTCAATCATGTCTACATGGACCTATTTTGTGGTCCATCCATATGCCTATCTTTAGTCCACACACATCACTTCACGAACTTAGTTTGCATCCGCATAGACCTACTTTAGCTTATGCATCTCAGGTTCGCACAGCCTTTGTTTGTCTGGTGTGTTCAAAAACACAACCTTGAGAGATCACGAAAACCATCAAATTAATGTTAGAAGAGGGATAAAACATGAAATTAGATAAAATTTGCACTCAAATGTGAGAACACAAAAGAATAATTTTATGGAAACACTATATAGGTCATTTTCAGTCAATGGGCTTAAAAATGGTTTTTCCAATAAAATAAATTGATTTTAAGCCAATGCTCACCATCATCGACAACTATTGAGCCAATAAATTTGTTTTATTCAATCTTTCAATCAATAAAATAGTTTTAATCAATCCTTACATTAAGTTTTCCTTTTTTACTAGGCTTAAATGAATTAACTTAATTCATTTCTTATTTCCAACCTTGATTTTGGCCAAATTCCACATGTTTTTACTTGTATAAATATTTTCCTACCATTTAGAAAATGTTTTCAAAGTTAAAATTGTGTTATTCAAGCTAAAAAATAAAATAGGTCAAAAGCGGTCAATTTGCTTAGTTTATTTTCAAACTAATAGATTCAACCTTCATTTTTAAATCTTCTTAGAGACATTTAATTATTTCCAACACAATATCTCCATTCAACTTAGATGAGATGTTATTTTGTCATTAAAAGTTGTCATACCATGACTCGATGGATTGAAATTTGTCTGAGTTGATAAATTATCAATAAAAGATCAGTCTCTAGCAAATCTTATTTTAAAAATCACCAATGAATTTATGAAATCCTAACTCAGCATCCAAACTCAATGCTATTTATCCATAAATGCCTGTAGAATTATTTTAAAGAATGGTGGTAATAACCTTTTTCCTTTAAAAGAAGATGCAATCTATAACTTCTTCCTTCTATTGGAGGTTTCCAAAATCCTCTTCCTTAGCATCCCTTACTTCATGGATAACCTTAAGCAGATCCTTGAAGTAATCTTGAAGAACAACCTTGAAGAAGTGAGGATTGATTATTTTAAACCTCTACCTCCCTTTCATTAAAAAGTAAAGGTGTTAACCAACAATAATTGCTCAATATCTTTATTTGTCTAATGAATTCAACTACACGCTAATTCGTAATACTTCATCTTTAAGTTAATCAACATTTAAATCTAATTTAACTTAACATTTGGTTAAGATAATTTAGTTTCAAACTTATCTTCCTTTTTCTTAAGATTCAATTACACATTAATCCAAAGACTTATAATACGTCAATCTCATCTTCTCAAATTCAGCTTCATGCCAATTTGACCAATATCACAATAATGATATCACAGGATTTCATCCACAATTGATGAAAGCCAGGCATGCCATCACTAATTTATTATATTGAATAAATACTAATTTTTATCTCTTTTACAAGATTCAGCACAATGTCTAATCTAACACATTCAAATTTAGCTCAATGCCTAATCCAACAAATTCGAATTCAGCTTAAAGTTAATCCATAACATATTTAAGTTCAGCCTAGTAAACCAATCCATAACTCTATCCAGTTTAGCCTAATAAGCAAATCCACTACAATTAAATTTCACCTACCTAAGGTAAGCATTCACATTCGATGTAGTCTTAATTGCAAGGTAAGTATCTCTAATAAAGGTATTTTATTGTGTACCATTTTCAATTTATGCATTTTCACAACACACACCAAAGTGAAGGCAACAGTAAATGCCCTACCCCTATATTTTTAGGCCTATAATGATAACCAAAGATAGGCTCTTAAGTAACAATACAAGTCACTTAGAAATCTTGTCTGCACAGACTAACAGGGTATAGGTCTGCCTTGACTTAACACCATAAGGTCCATACCAACCCACTTAAACTCTATCAAACTAAAGCCCATGGTCCACCCAAACAAACCAAAGCTCATATACGTACAAACTCACTCAAACCTGGCCTAAAGCCCATCGATTGGTGGGAAAACCCATGACCTAGGTCTGCACGAACTAAGTAGATCGAGTTTACATGAACTTGCTAATGGAAAGCTTCTAGAAGTAGGAGCTTCCTATTCAGACTGTCTCCTAATCCTAGAAGGATTCTACCTTCTCTGGACAAAAAAAAACCTTCCCTTAAACCTATAAATACCCCTCTTGGGTATAAGGAAAAATGAGGCAAATTGAGAGAGCCAAACCTTACTGTCCAAGAGTCCAAGAGAGGACTCTAATGTAGGATTCACACTACTAGACCTTTATCCCACACTTAAATTGTCTTTCTTTCTAAAACATCTCTTATTATTGCATAAAAGCTTATTTACAAAGGTAAGATCTGAGGCCTCTTACTGTGCATATTCACATTATTTTCATGGACCCATAATCTCCCATGATTGGTCGTAAGTGAGGTGATTCTAGGTAATCCCCACCTTGATCATAAAGAGTAAGTCATCATTTTAAGTTGGTTTATTATGTACAACTGATTATTTTCATAATGTGACTATTATGTTATTTTCGTCTTAATCATATGGACCTACTTTGAAGCATGTTTACATCTGTATGGACTTAATTTATTGACATAGGCATGATCTGACGTCCGCACAGATTTATGTTAGATAATAGTTTTTTGTTTTCTTTATACATCATGTTCCAATGTATTCCATTTATTATATTGACATGTTTGTATGATATTACCATATTGTATGATTATTTCTATTCCTTGATATGCTCATTGTTCACATGCTGGAACTGTATGTGGTCCGTGCAAACTCACTTTCATAAGGAACATAATCCATACGGATGAGCTTGTTTTGTTCATATTTGTTTTATCTTAAAGTCAGCATGAACTCTCTTTCACAAGGATCATAATCTGCATAGATATATATGTTTTATACATGCTTATTCTATTTTGTAACCCGCACGGACTCTCTTTCATGAGGAGTATAGTCCGCACAAACATATACTTTAAATCCCAGTCCTTATGAATATCTGTATTTATCATGTTTTTTACTTTATATAATCAATTCATCATTCTCTTAATTATAATCATCATTTAGGCATGCATCATGATCATACATGTTTGTATCACATAAGTTGTTATCATTCTATTATTAGGTCCTCATGGACCATTATTTGTGTTACTAACCTCTTTCTTTGAGTTGTGTAAAAGTGATCATTCTTACTGAATTAGAGGTCTAGATGGACATATTAACCATGACATGTTGTAGTCCGCACGAACATAAACTGGAGCCATATTGAGTTTGCACGAACTTGACGATATACAGACGAGACCCATTATGTGCTATGAACTATCTTATTTGATTTTGCACTCTTTTATTTCCTTTTGTTATTTTGGGTTGTAATAGGTAGATTAAACAACTTGTTTTATCCATAAAAAACCTAACCTCACATCAAATGGTCTTTTATCTAATTAATTAGTGTTTTCATAATAAAATGGGTTAGAATTTTCCTTAATAAAAGTCACATGGAAAATGTATTTTAACAAAGGCCAATCTCCTAGAGATAGGAGTTGGGCAATTAACGCTAATTCCTATGGAATTATGGGCAGTTGTCAGGTTAAATCTCCATTAATAAATGACCTAATTTCTAGATGTCAATACACACTTATAATTGTTGTATGATTCAAATACTACAATTTACTTTCTCTAAAGTGAAAAGGTGATATGAATGTTTTAATTATAATGCATGCTTACTTGATACGGGATTGATAAACGTTACAATATAAAAAGAAGACATATTAATAGGGCATAAATAAGATCTAATTCCAAACCTTTTCTAGGCAAAAGATTTGTGGTCTTGGTATAGAGCTAGGTGGCGACTCCAAACACTAACCGCTCTCATCCCTGGTAAAATACAATAAATCTACAATTATCATGTTAGGTT
>CANXYI011611000.1:0-10766 GCA_948208565.1 Hura crepitans
AAGCTAATGGGGCAATTGAAGCAACCAATAAGAATATCAAGAAAATTTTGCAAAAAAATGATAGTTACCTATAAGGATTAGGCAGACATGTTACCTTTTGCACTATAGGGATACAGAATAGCTATCATGACATCTACATAAGTGACATCCTATTCATTAGTTTACGGGATAAAAGTAGTGCTGCCAATAGAAATTAAGGTCCCTTTACTCACGGTTGTGTCGTAAGTAGAAGTATTGAAAGCAAAATGGGCTAGAAATAGATATGAACAATTGGCATTAATTAATGAAAAGTGACCCAAAGCTCTTTATCATATACAACTGTATTACAAGAGAATAACTAAAGCTTATAAGAAGAAAGTCAAGTCCAGACCCATACAAAATGGCAATTTGGTACTAAAACAAACCAGGCTTTTATTATCAGATCCCAGAGGAAAGTTCAAGCCTAATTGGGAAGGCCCATACTTGGTCAATAAGATATTTAAACATGGGGGTGTCAAGATCTCAAAGTTGGAAGGCAATGAATTCTCAAAACCTATCAACATGAACAAGCTAAAGAAGTACTTTTCTTGAAGATAAAAAAAGTTTGCTAAGTTAAAAACCCAAACAGGATGGCATAGGCAAAAGTTAGGACACCCTAATAAGATGAAAACCTATCAGGCACTTCATGAAAAAGTTAGGGGATTTGAGAGAAAATGTCTAATCAAGAAAACCTTTTCAAGGTTTATTAGTAATGACAATATCAAAAATGGGAAATTAATATATTTGCCAAGATTAAGTAGCTTAGTTTCAAATGCAATTAATAGCAAAAGCAAGCATTAATCAAGTGAGAAAAATCATACAAGTAGCTAAACTCTAAGAAAAGCCTAAATACATCTTTTTTTTCCAAACATAGAAGTTTTGTCCTCACATTTCCATTTAGTACTAATGTCCTATTATCTCTAGATGTACTTAGAATCCAATCTTTGTAATTATCATATATACTTATGCTGTTAGTCATATAATTAGGCACATCTCTCAGTATAGCACAATGCTTTCATAAGTTAGGAAAAGAGCACAAGAAATGTCATGTTAAAAGTCCACCTTGAAACCCTAAAGGTTCAAAAGGGATCCTTTGCAATAAACCAAATTGTCGTTGAATTCGAGAAGGGATATAAAACATAGTATGCCTTAATCCAATTAAAGGAATGCAACTTGAATGATAGAATAGAGAAAAATGGGTGATCTTCCATCAAGGACACCTCCAGTGGATTACAACAGCAATACTAAACCATTTCGTCCATTGATCACAAGTGCTAAATTTCTTCTGAAGTTTCCTTTCACAATGGTGATTCAGAGCATACTTAATCTAAAGCTTTTCTGGAGGAGGTGCAAGTAGCCCTATTTTTATTGCAACCAAATCTATATAAAAAAAAGCTATTAGGTTGGAAAATCCATAAAGGACCACATAAGCAAAAGCTAGGCAAGCCTGCTAATGTGAAAACCCTCATGGGGGCACTAGGCAAAAGTTAGAGTTAAAAGAAAATAAATAAATAAAGCTAGAGGGAAAACCCATAAGGGCTCCTATGTATACCTATAAAAGAAGTAGGCTCCTAGCTTTAAAGTTAGTGTCCCCTCTCTTTAAAGCACCTAATCCTTGGTTTTAGCTAAGGAAACACCAAAAGGATTATGGTTGGAGCATATTTCAGTTAGAATTTAAAGGACATTAAAATCATAAAGCTCATCTTTGAAGATAACTATTAACAAGTTGCCGAGGATGTATAGTAACATGCATTTAGCCCACTCCATTGAGTTGAAAGGAAATTTGTGAGGGAAATCTAAAATCACTTGTAGAGAAATTAGGCATACACCTAGAATCACTTTATGAGCCATAAAAGGAGAAATGCTTAAAGCAAGAGTAAAATCCATCTGATAATGCTCCTTAAAAGATGAAAGAGCCAGAGGATCATCTAAAGTAAATTTATAGTTTAAAATAGCAACGAATTCTTCTATAATTGGGGTAATCTCTTAATGATTGAAGATAAACACATAGAAGATGGGGTCTGAATAATGTATAATAGCAATTAAAAAGTTACGGTCAATCCTTACTTTTTTCGTGAATCTAAGGGCAAAAAAGGGAGTAAGGATGTTTGAAGTCCAGGAAGCCTTTGATTCCAAGATTTTGGATAATTGTTGAGTAAAGGAGAGAGACATAATAAAGTATGGTATCAACAAAGGAGAAGGGAGATATTTATAGGGCCTAACCTTCACCATTCCTTTTTCTACTAAGATAAGGTATCCAATACATGTGAGGATGTCCGTACAAACCTTAGAAAATCCAAAGTTGATGTCATGGTTTGTATAGACTAGTTGAGATAGGTCCATAATAGTGTTTGCTTTCTAAGAAAGACTTGCTAAAAATAGCACTCATTTGAGGTCACTAAACCTCCAATAGGATAGCAATCATGATATTATGAATTGTTGTCATCGATTGTCTAACGTCATCGATTTACAGTGCAATTCCCTAGATAGAGGTGGTGTATGTTATTCAATTATGGTAGTGTGTTTTGTTATCAATTAACAAACATTTGTATATAAGGATGAAAGATTGTATTTAAAACAAAATATTATGTATTAATGATTATATATACAAAGAGTTGGGCCTATTCACAAAAAAATAATAATAAAGTTACCATCTACTATTCAATCTCATTCTCATCCTCATCCTCTGTATCCTCAGTATTAGTAGAGAGCACCAACTTTTTAGAAATCTTTAAGGCCTTTAGCTTCTTCTAAGTCTCATGAAGAATGGTAAATCTTCTTGATAACTCACTCTATAAAAGAATGAAGGATCAATGCATGACATGTATACATCCATATTTGCATAAATTAACCCTTGCAGGAAATTGCTTACAGCAAAAACTTGAGTCTCTTGCACCATCGCAGGCCTAAAGGCTTCCATTATGTGAGTGGTTCTCTCTACAGGAGCCCTCTTTACACTTATCCAAATCAAGACAAAAAAAAGTGAAATAATCAGTAAAAGTCAAAAGGTACCATACTAGTGTGGTGTTCTCTAGCTCAAAAGAAACTGGCCAATTATCCTCAATGTGAAGGCGAGCAGAGGATAGCTCTCATCCATACCATATCACATATAGCTCAGCTCTGGCATGTTAGTTAAGGTGCCTATGAATTCATTAGGCAATGATGATTGACTAGCAAGTGGACTAAAAACTCCACTCCTAGTAGTACGAGCAAGAGGAGGTGAAAATTGAGAACCAAGAGAACTAGGAATAGTTCTCACCCTCTTTCTTGCTAAAGAAAGTCTAGCTTCAAAGGGAGTGGTAGTAGGCTGCAACATAACACATAGTTAAAAGTTGTTTTCAAAAATAATGAGCAGGAGATTGAGTAAATTACCTGAGGAAGAGAAGGTCCTAGAGTGTAAAGCACTCGAGGCAATAAGTGAATAGATGCCCATTAGAGATAACCCTCTCTGTCACTCTCTACCAATGTGCTACTAGGTAGACATGTAGTCATACTTTACACAAACTCCAAATCATCAATATACCTCCTGAATAGCATCAAGTTAAGAGGACTCTGAGGAGCATGACATGCATCAGGCCCCATATGCCAACCTATTACTCTTTCCCCCAAAAACCATAAGTAAGCTTCTAGAGTGGTCAGCAATATCCTACGAGAAGATAATTCTCAAGCAGAATTTAAAAATTTTGGCATCTTCTTAAGTGAGAAGACCCATTATGCCAAGTCAATTTACAAAGGTAAGTATTAATTATAATCACTAATAGTGAGCTTTCATGTGTAAGAAATACTCACATCAGATAAAGCTCTATAACTGAGGTACTGATGATGGTGCATTAGAGAAGATGCATTCTAAGGCCCCGACGATGGTTGAACCCATCTATCCATCATTGGGTATCAACAAGGAATGTCTAACTCATAAGGTTGAGGCAATAAATATAGCTTGTATGTCCAAAGCTACAAGAAGAAAAGGCATAAGATTAAAACTTGAAAAGACCATATGAGGTGAAAAAAGGTATTGAAATAGATTACTTACTAGAACACCTGACACGAAGCCCTACACAAATCGATGGCTTTTCTTGGTATGATAGCCATATCCAAGCTTCTAAAACCCAGCCAAGAGAGGAGCAACACTAGTTCCAAGAACCAATATTCTCAACCTACTTTAAGACAGTAAGGAAACTCTAACTCACATTACCATTGATGTTGGCAAATAATGTGGTGACTAATAAGTATAGAAGGAAGTAGCGCATATACTAATCAACCTCAAACTAGCTAGATGGAGTTACATCCATCCATCTTTCATGCAAGTCTATGGAACAAATGCTCCTAAAATGATCCTGAGGTATAAAACCCAATAGTTCCTTCCCCTTCTATAGTTAAAGTGAGGGGTAGTGGTAGCAAATGTCAAAAGCAATGGCTTGCCTAGTGTATGGTACTCCAGTAATGAAAGCCCAATCAAAGGGTGTTATGGCTAGCTCTCCGAGTGACAAGTGAAATATGTGTGTGGTGTCCATCCATCCAGCCAAAAGAGCCCTAAGAGCGTACAAATCTCATTGAAAATCTTCGCCAACCAAGTGATCCACAAACATCTAGAAGCTCATCACTCTCATCCCATTTTTAATAGGGATAGACATCATAGAATACTATTGTTGTGGTAAAAATAGGGTGCCCCCATATTTAAGATGTGTCTACAAAAAGTAAACACATATAAGTAAGACAAACATCCACATGAACTAAAGTTTTAATAAGGACATCTGTGTGGACAATAAGAAAATGGGCCACAGTAAGTCTGCACAGACCATAAATATCCAGATTGTATAACTAATCACAAACATGCAACAAGTGCACATAGACAGCATGCTTAAGCAAACATAAGTCCACACAGACTCTATATAGCTTTCAATGAGTCTGCATGGACTTCCTAATCTACCACATGCAGAAGATCTTAGCATTTTACACTAATAATACTAGAATTATTAAGCTAAGACAAGGTCTGCATAGGCCTAGGCTACCCTAGGCAAATTAAGTCCACATGGACTTATCAAATTAGAGATGTCATATAATAAGAAAATGAAGGAAAAAGCCAATCAAACTATGATAGGGCATATAAAGGGAAGAAAATGCACCTGGGGGCATACTTTCAAGCATGCATGGTAAGCCAAATCGACTAAAATTAGAGTTGGGTCACCAAATGAGATTTTGCTCACCGGAGTATTGCTCCATGGGTGATTGATAGCCATGGAAGGCATAATTGGGGGAGGAGATAAAAGAGGAAAACCCATGGTTGACGAAAGAAGAAGAGTCACTGAAGTTTCCCCCCTTATTGTGGTGTTGTCAAAGGAAGCTAAGGGAGAGTTATCGAAGGGGAAATCACTATTAAAATGTCTTTTTAGAGAAAACAAAAAAATAAAAGAATGAAAATGAAGAAAAAAAAGGAAGAAAGCCAACAATTATTAATCTATCGTGAAATGTCCACATAGACCTACTTTATTTATCTCCGTATGGACTTATTTCAAGCACTGTCTGCACAAACTTACTTTAATCCCATCCATATGGACCTACTTTACTTCTATCTGCACGAACTCAAATCACTCATGTCTACACAAATTTAACTCATACATATATCTTCATAGACTTGTAGACTCTATTCATAGGGTAAGTACACATATGCACTAAGCATTCAAATCATTTTAAGGTAGACAACTACTCAATTTTCCTTGGATCAAAGCCTTATCCACAAAAGCCAAGTATGTATCACAAATTTTCTATATCAAACTAATATTAACTCCTATCACATTCTCTTTTGTAGGATTCAAATTCTCTCAGATTCGATTTCTTATCCAATCCAATTTTCTAGGATTTGACTCTGTGTCCAATCCAATGCTATCAAATTTGACTCATAGCAAATCCACAATGTTCTCGAGTTCAGGCTAACAAGATAATCCATAACTTTCTCAAGGTTTAGCCTAACAAGCAAATCCACAACTCTCTTGGGTTTAGCCTAATAGAGTCAATTCAAAATTATTTTCAAAAGTCAGTTAAACCTCATCGATTAAACAACCTTAGGTATGATTAAAATTTATTTCAAAACCTAGTTAAACCTCATTGGTCAAACAACCATAGGTGTGATTAAAATTTATTTCAAAACTTAGTCAAACCTTATCAGTTAAACAAACATTAGGTGCGATCAAAACATCCTCCATCCGATTAGACCCCGTTAATCAAACAACATTGGGTACCTATATTCAGAGGAAAGATACAAGCTTTTGATGATAATTTAGAGGTAGGCATCCATATTTGATATAGCTTTGTGCTAGTTAAGTATACCTTCAAGTAAGTAATTCTAACTCAGGTACTTTAGTATGCACAATTGTTTTGGCATTTCACAGCAGGGGCAATTGTAGTTGCCTCGCCTTTTGGCCTATGATGATAACCAGAGATAGGCTCTTAAGCAATGGCATAAGCCTCTTAGGAAGTAAGTCTATATAGACCTATTTTAGATAGGGTTTACATGGATATACTCCACGTAGGTCTATACTAGCCCAATTAGCTCTACCAAGCCCAAGGCCTATGGTCCGCTCGGACAAGTCCAAGTTCATGTCCATACAAATTAACTCAAACCTGGCCTAAGACCTTTCCCAAAGCCTATAGACTGTCAAGAAAGCATATAACCTACGTTTGCATGGACTAAAATGTACAAGTTCACGTGGACATATCGACATAAAATCTTCCAAAAGTGAGATTTTTCTTTATGTACTATGAATCTTAATCCTATTAGGATTTTGCTTCTTTTAGATGGGAAACTCTTAAACCAAAGCCTATAAATACCTTTCTTAAGTATGAAGAAAGGGAGCCTGAGAATTAAATTCACAGCAGCTAAGAAACCTATCTATAAGTCTAAGAGAGGACTCTAACCAATATACGATCTACTAGTCCCATTAGCCTCACTAAAAATAATTCCTTTTATTCTCCTACACTTTTGCGCTATAACTTGAAGAGTTTATTCACAAGGTAATATATAAGGTCTCTTCTATATATAATTGATACTATTTTTCATGGACTTATGATCTCTAAAGATTGATCACAAGTAAGGTGATTCTATGTAATCCCTATTTTGATCATAAGAGTAGGTCATGGTTTTAAGTTATTTCATAGTGTGTAATTAACTACCATTACATCATATTTATGCTGTTATCTTTGTCTTGATTGCACGGACTTATTTGTAAGCATGTTAACATCTACACAGACTTACTTCTTGATATATGTATTATATGTTGTCTGCACAGACTTATGTTCAGTAATAGTGTCTGTAGAGATTATGTATTTTTTTATTGAGGATGAGAGTGGTTTGCGACACCCCCTACTGGATTCCAAAAGAAACCCACTAAGCGATGCACTTCCCACCAGGTCACCTATTTCACTTCTCCCATGATCATTCATTTAACTTTAATGTATACTACACTACGTAATCCTGTCTAACTCCAAATTCAGTCCGGTCTGTTCCTATAGTCTATTTAAGTTCATATTATTAGGTTTATGCTATTATAAAAGGAATTCAACATAATTCGGTATTTCTTAAAAATCCAGTAGCACAACGGCTACTTGGATAACTATCCCAAAATTCTTTCTACCTATAAACACTTCTATAACATACATTGAATCTCCTGAACCCTTCTAGTCCCCTATATATTATCCTATCAACATCATCTATCACACAGCCATCACAGACCTCAGGCCACAATAAAAACACAAAGAGCCTCAGGCTCATAAGCAACAACACAGATCACATATACATAAAAGAAACCATCACATGATTAATTACAGCACAGTCTATTATATACAAATACTACTCTATGTCCCTTATATACATCACACCCGTATTCCCCACTTAACTACATAAAGTGCAAAAAATATATATTTATACATGATCCATCTTCTCAGGAATGACCTCTGAACTCCGCTGCACATTTTATGAGGCAATGCCCTTGATCTTGGCACTTGCGCACTGAAATAGGTACGTTGAGTATGAAAATACTCAGTGGTGAATTCAATCATTAAAAACATGTCCAATATACTTTCCATGCATAAAACCTCTATTCTTCTCTAATTCTAACATCTCAATTCAACTTATAACACTAGCTTGCAAAATTACCATTTTACCTCTAGGGTGTTTCTATCTATAATTGTCCAATTAATTATTACAAGCCATATAATTTATGTGGTTGGTGATGAATAATCATTTTATGCACAAACTATACCATTTTAAGCCTTTTATTCACTATTAGTGGAAAATTACAAAAATGCCCCTGTCTTGTGTTTCATAGTCATATGCAATTTATTAATTTTTATTTAATTAATTTAGTTGTCTTAACTCAGGAGACATCCCAAACAGACACTAGATCTAAAGGGAAAAATAACTAGCATAACGGTCTCTATTCTGGACCTGCGCCGTTGCACCGGCTTAAGCACATTCTAGCACCCATGGTGCAAAAGCAATATCTGGTTTGCCTAGCAGACTGGCTTATTTATTTAGCTAGTACAGTGACCCTTTAGGACCTTAGCCACTGTACCGAGCCTATTTAAAGATTAACAATGTCACAAACTGGTCTATGTAGCAGATTAGTCTATTTGTCTGACTAATGCAATGGCCTTCCGAGACCTACACCGATGCACCAATAATAAAGTATAAATCTAGTGAGTGTCACAATCTAGTCTGACTATCCAACTAGTACAGTGGTCTAAAATAGACCAAGGCTACTGTATCGGCATTGTCTAAAAGTCAATTAAACTAGTAGCAATAAAAATTCCTAAGTTGACCGGTTAACCCATCTAGTGGGTGTCTAATTAGCGGGCTATTTAACCTTAATCTGTCTCTATTTCTTTACTAATTAACCTTTTATAATATTATAATCTTAAAACAGACAGTTATAATTTTTACAGCACAGTTGGAAATTAGCCCGGTCTAATATAGCCATAAATAGGTTGTATCGGGTAAAATATTATAAAAATATATTCAAGGATAATTGCCAATAATTACTATATATTATGTTAGATTTAATTCCATTAATATATCACAAATCTAGGCCATCTACTATCTCGAGGATTTATTGGTTTAGGTAATGGTTATCTAAGACTGTTATAGGCCATTGCAGCCAAGTTTTTACTAAGCATTTTAGGTCCATTTCACCTTATTTTTTAGTGTAGTTTTAGCCATTAGGTATATCCGCATCAGAGGCCCTAAGCTAACAAATCCTAGGCCATTTACAAGGCTAAACCATAGGCTCTAATGCCATCACATATGATCATGAACAATA
Organism: Hura crepitans; assembly: GCA_948208565.1. NCBI lineage: Eukaryota > Viridiplantae > Streptophyta > Magnoliopsida > Malpighiales > Euphorbiaceae > Hura > Hura crepitans. Next base: position 9,330 of record CANXYI011611000.1, read on the forward strand.
GCCCTTAAAGGCACAAGTTTAGGCATATTATTAAGTCTTTCAGTTATAGCCCCCTTAAAGGCACATTACAACTCATTCTCATACATTATTTCAAGCTAAGTTTAGTATCATTTTACATGTCATTTTATGGTATACATGTTACTTGTTTTTATGCCAAAGTAGTTAAGCTAATCATGTTCACATAATCATACATTAGTACACATAACCTTATACACATATTATCCCCATTTTCATACCATTTCCTTTAACTAACTTTTGAGTACAACTAGTTAAAAGCCTTAATCATGCATTCCCATAGTGTTCATTACACAATTGTCTAGTCATCCATAGCCTAATCACACTTACATACATACCTTTACCATTTCATGCCATTCAAAGTAGCTAAAAGCCTATCATATGCCTTGGCCACCATTAACTTTCCATACTTTCATACACAATTCAACTTATTACATGCCATGCCAATTAATCATGTGTCATAGGTCTAAGGCATATGCATTTCCAACCTTGAATACCACCTAAAACCACACTAAGCAAGCCACACACATATACAAGCTCTCAGCCACACCCATATTTCACACTAAACATGCATTCTTCCATGTCTTTACACACAATGCCATTTCCTTTCAATACCATAATGATCAACTTAAATCTCAAGTACCCAAAACACACCTTAACATAACTCAAACTCATACACACCTCTTAGCCAAATTAAGACTTGAGACTAAGATTAATTCTTTTCATCAAATAACCATTCCATGCACACACCCTTATGCCATAGACTATAATTATACAAAGGAAAGCCCATCCAAGACAATTTAATCACTCAAACCATTCTTAAACTCAAAGAAAATCTATTGGAATTTAAGGGGCATGAAGTGAATGATGGAATTCACTTACCTCCCTCACTTGAAGATGCAATTGCCACCATTTTAAGGCTACCACCTTTATTTCCAGCTCTCATAGTCAATTTCTCCACCTCCTACAAGCTCTCTCTTACTCCAATTCACTTCAAACAAAAGCCATACATGTCCCCATAGAAGTTAGGCATCACTAGGAAGCAATTCCAGCCAAGAACAACCAAGAAAATCCAAAGGAGAAGCATGAAAACTCACCTTACACACTTGCTAGATTGATTCTAACCCTTAAACCTTTGATGAATTTTAACTTAATCATGGAAGCTCCTTTTGCCTCCGTTCTTTTTTTGAAACTTCACTAACATCTAGGAGAAATATTAAGTGGAATTTATTTTCTAGAATAGGTTGAAGAATATGGTGAAAATGGCTTCTTCCCTAGTTATGGCATCATTTCTGGATAGAAAGAGGAGAAATTCTTTTGCTTCTTATTTTGTGGAAAAGTCCACTTTTCAAGGCCTTAGGCTAGCTAGCAAGTATATGGGTGGGGTCCACAGCCACCCAAAAGACCCCGACATGTCTCAAT
>CANXYI011611059.1:0-10697 GCA_948208565.1 Hura crepitans
ACTGTCAACTCAATTCATTAGTATAGATGGGGTCCCATACAAAAAGAAAGTAGATGGTCTTCAACTCCATTGTTTAGAGGAGAAAGAAGTAGAAAATGTCATGAATAAAATACATATAAGGCCTTGTGGCACACATGTGAATGGTTTAGAGTTAGCTAAAAAGATCATGCGCCAAGGGTTTTTTTGGCATACATTGGACCATGATTGCTCAAAGTACGTGCAAAGGTGCCCTAAGTGTTAGCAGTATAAAGATTTAAGAAATGTGCCAATATCAGAACTACACAGTTTATCATCCCCTTAGCCATTTGTTGTATGGGGAATAGATATAATTAGAGAGATACATCTAACAGCCTCAAATGGGCATCATTTTATCATAGTAACCATCGATTTTTTCTCAAAATAGATTGAAGTAGAATCTTTTAAGAAGTTGGGAGCAAGAGAGATGGCTAGAGATAGAAAAGAATTTGATCTGTAGATATGGGGTTTTACACCATATAGTCTCAAATAATGGTGTCTAATTTCAGGCTGAGACAAAGGCGTTGTTGCAAAAGTACAAGATACAGCACCACAAATCCTTTCCTTATAGACCACAAGCCAATAGAGCAATCAAAGCAGCGAATAAGAATGTTAAAAAGATCCTAGCTAAAACAGTTGTAACTTTTAGGGATTGGGCTATAAACTTCCCTTTACTCTTTGGGGATATAGAACTATGATCCAAACTTCAACAAATGCTACTCCACTCTCTTTGGTGTATGGGACAGAAGTGGTACTTCTAATAGAGATTGAACTCTAGTTATTAAGAGTGGTAATAGAAGCAGAGATTCCTCAGATGGCCTAAGTAGAACAAAGGTTCCAACAGTTGAATTTGCTAGATGAGAAGCGATTAAAAGCTAGTTATCAGAATCAAATTTATCAGAAAAGGATGGCACAAGCCTTTGGTAAAAGGGTGAAGAAGCATAAGTTGAAAGAAGGAAGGATGGTTCTCAAACAGATAAGGCTAGGTCTAATTAATCCGAGGGGAAGTTCAAACAAAATTGGGAAAGACCATTCATCCTTAAGCAAATATTGCTAAGGGGTATTGCAATTCTTACAGATTATGATAGAAATGAGTTCGAGGAACCTATAAACGTAGACAGATTAAAAAGGTTCTATAGCTAAAGACAAATGATGAGAAAAAGAAGAAAAAAAATAGCCCTACAAGTTAAAAACCAAAAAATGGTGGCTTGCTAAAAATGGGTGCCCCGATAGGGTAAAAACTAAAAAAAAGCATCCTATGCAATAATTAAGGGCTGAGATAAAATGGTCAATCAAGAAAACCCGTGAGGGATAATTAACTATAGGAGTTTAAGATATAATTAAGATCTCCCTTGATTAAATGAGAAAATATGTCATTGCATTAATATCTTGTTATGATTATCATAAAATGCCAATATGATGCAGATAGATGGGACCACTTTAATAAGCTCAATTGAACATCTCATAAACCAGAGAAATATAATATTGCATATGAGTTCAAAAAAAATTAGGTTTTTGCCTTTTATTCCTTCTCTCTCTGCCCATCTTTAGCTATAAAGTCTAGTTGTTTGGAGAAGGGCCTATTATGCATTCTTTATATAGATCAAAAGTTTGAAAGTTGAAAACAGCATTGGGTAGAATGTTTGTCTTCAGAGGCAATTGCTTCCACAAGTTGTGATAACTAGTAATAAAGGTGAGAGATAGATCTCTCTCTCTCTAAAGGATAATAAGCAAGTAACAATACCTTGAGTCTTGCCAAACTACCCCACATATCAATTAGGGATGCAAAAAGTAACCTTATGAAAACCAACTTAAGGAACATAACCTAATGTGCCACTACGCTGCACGTACTATAAGAAAACCTAAGAGTTCCTGAAACTTATGTTATCATCAGTTAAAACACCCAACCGAAGAACCCATTGTTCAACATCTATAAAATAATGCATGATGGCATGAGATAGCAAATGCTTCAGACTATAAAACCCAAGGACATGAGGGGAAGGGTTATCTAATAGGCCAAACTTCTTATGTAACTAGACCTAAGAAAAAAGCTATTAGGAATGAAAACCTATAAAGTCATCCTAAGCAAAAGTAATGCAAAGGATAGGGTGAAAACCCGTAAGGGCAATCTATCCTTAACAAGTTTGTTGGGAATAAAAACTTGAAAGGGCTTCTTAGGTAAAAGATAAACTAAAGGATAAGGCGAAACTCCTTTTAGGACAGTCTATTCTTAAAAAAACTTGGAGTAGTAGTGGGCTTCCATAAAAAAAAAAACTCAGCTTCTCTGGATAGCATAGCATCAAGGCCAAAGATTGTTTTAGTAAGGATTAAGGGAAAAGGATTCAAGCCTTTCATCAAACTACTGACCACACTGAATAGCTAATAATCTCTAAAATGGCCTTCAGATGAAATTATTAAATACTTAGAGAAAAAGAGGAATAAGTACACACCCACACGATGGGATAGAATGTCAGTATAGCCTTTGGCATAGGCTAACAGTGCATTTAAAGAGAGTGGTTCTCTCCTTGGGACCTATCTAGTAGCCAATGATGGTAGTATGCCTAATGCATCAACCACTTCATATTGGTAGTGAAGAATGCAAATCGAACAGCAAGGCAATGTATCAGATGAATGGGACACACCTAGGATTGTAGCAAACTCTTCAAATAGGGGACATAATTCTTAATGAGAAAATTGAAAGATATGAAATTATAGGTCCCAAAATTAGGTAGTAGCTTTGATAAAAGACAGATTAAGAGGAACTCTTCGAAAAAATTTCAAACCACTATAAGGAGCCAAAATATAAGTTACCCATATGGAAGAGAGTCGAGAATTTTATGAAGTTTTTGAAGAAATTCATCACATATCGATGCAAAAACATGAAAAATCTCAACTGGCATGAGGATCCATGCAGATATTAGTGCATTTATAGCCTAAAAATGAAAATTGGGCATTTTAGGCAAAAGAAGGGATTTTTCTTGTTGAAAACGGGTATTTTCGTGAAAACGGGTTGAAAATGGTCGTTTTCCACTTGAAAATGGGCATTTTTGGTTTTGCAAAAAAGGCTATTTTTTAGGCTTAAAAAGGCCGTTTTCAGCCTTAAAACGGCTATATCCACAAGCCAAAATGGCCATTTTACCCTAGCAAAAATGGCCATTTTTGCCTGATTTCTATTTAAGGCTACCTTTTTCCATTTTCCGTCATTTTTATACATTTTCACCATTTCACCTTTACATCTAGAAACATTATATATACATAACCATGCCTCTATGACATTAACAAAGCTGCCCACGTCACTAATCCATGCCTGAGCATATAGCTATACCGAGTTGGCTTACTGATGAGGAGGATGAGCAATTTTGGTGCCTCATTACACAGATTAGGAGTCGCTACCTATGTATATAAACCCTCAGGGACCTAGGCATGCTCAAGAGGGTAGATCTATTATTGGTATAAGCAAGATGGTGAGAGTTTTATTTTTAGAGGTGCGCTATATACCCTGCCATCACTCTGGAGTTCTTGAGCACCTTCCACTTTTGACGAACACATCCACGTGACACCTCTACCATATAGTTCACTGCTCTCAGGACTAGATACTAGATATCATTTTTGCAATTCATCGAGCTACTCTGCCTACTAGTTAATGGGGATACAGAGATCACAGAGAGTCTAGATAAGCATTGGGAGTTCTTTGGTTGAGTTGCACACTCTACAATGCTATCCGAACTAAGGGATCATCCATTAGAGATCATGTCTACCACTATTTACACAGAGTCTCTGCTATCAGTTACTTGGGATGTATAGGCAATACTGGTTAAGTGAACCAGACTGAGCTCTATGGGCTTTGGACCATGGAGCATAATATCTAGTTTAACCTAGAGTGGACCATTCTCGAGCACCAACATTGAGCCAATAGATCCCCTGACAAAGGGATCATTGTTAGAGGAGTTAACAAAGCTATCCTGCTAAGACTGGGTATTCCAAAGCAGCAGCTTTAGGTTGATGGCGATACCTATATAGCCATAGGGATCATGAAAATCGACTCACAAGTGCCAGTAAGATACAAATTACTGATAGAGGCTAAGCTGGATGAGCAGTGAGGAGAAGATAATCGCTTTGCTATCAACCTCACTGAGCTATTAGGTGTAGACTTACCTCCTTAGCCACTAGCCCAAAGGTAACAGATAGATAAGGCAGGTCCATCTTCTTCAGCACCTCCTCCACCATCATATGAGACTCTCCTATGAGGCATGGAAGCCCAAATAATGGAGCAGTTCCACCTTATTCACATAGACCTCAGCACGAGGATTAAAGAGTCCCAACATAAGATGTCTAGCAGACTAGATATAGTTAAGGCAAAGCTCCAGATGCTTTGGACCCAAAGACATCCTCTAGCTTCCTAAACCTTTTCTATCTTTTTTATGTCCATGTTAGCTTAGGACACAAAATTTTGTACTCAAAACCTTTCATTTATAAAAATGTCATATTTTGTTCATTGCATTTATCTTTTTATCAGAACATTAATGAATCAACAAAATGAATAGTTAAACTAAAATTGTAATGCAACAAACATAAAAAAAATAAAATAATAATAATAATAAATAAAAAGAGAAAAGACATAAAAAAAGTTTTTTTCATAACAATGACATGAATTAAGGATGCACTCACACACAACATGCATCTATGTTGCAAATAACCTCTAATGACTAAAACATTTCACCTCTTTTTTCTTCACAAGGGGTAAGCAGAATTTTATATGCAAAATCACAAATGAAGAACCAACAATAGTCCACCACCATGTACTTAGTTATAGGGGGGAAGGATAGTGATGTGCAGTCAACGAAAATGAGGAATTCATTCAAATAAATCACAAATGAGGAATTCATTCAAACAAATCACATCAGCTTTAGGTGCAATGTCTCTAGCACTACTTGAACTAAGTCAACTTCAGATGCAATGTCTCCAGCACTGTCTGAAGGAAAAAACTAGTTTTAAGTGCAACATCTCTAGCACTGCCTAAATTCCATTAGCTTCAGATGCAACATCTCCAACACTACTTAAACTAAGTTAACTTTAGCTGCAATGTCTCTAGCACTGTCTAAAGTAGAAAATCAACTACAGGTGTAACATCTCTAGTACTACCCAAATCCTATCAACTTCAGTTACAATCTTTACTTTAGAACACCTATAAAAAGAGTCGCCCCATAAGGTACGCGTCTCCTCCTTTTCGAACTTTGGGTTACCTTACACACTCTATAGTTGACTCCCCAAAGTTAGGGACAACTATATACACTGGGTTTTTGGGGCTCTGAATGATGAAAGGACAAAAAATCCTAATAAATAGGGATATTATCGTCTAATTCGAAGGTCTCAAAGTTTTCTTTAAAAATTTTTTTCCTTAAATCTTTGCTCAACACAAAAAAATCTCACAGTGTGACTCAAAAAGCAAGAAAAATGAGCATTTGTGGTGGGTATTGGCTCGAGCTCGATGCCCAATACTAACACCAAGGATAATGCAGGGGGGTGAAGCCCCCTATGGTATAGATTAAAAAAATAAAATTTTTAAAAAATGGCTTTTTGTACAAATGAAAATGGCTATTTTACCTGCCAAAATGGCCATTTTCACCAAAATGACTGTTATAAAGGGGAAAACGGCCATTTTTTGCCTCAAAGTTTGTGTATAAATTATGAATGTCAATTCTTTAAAAGGGGAGGACTTTTTTTAATATACGTGCACTAGAAACTCAAAAAGGGCTTTCCAAACACTATTTTCATATTTTTTGAAGGTTTTTTGCACAAATTTTCAACCTTTTCAAGATCTTTTCTGAAGGCAAATATACACGGTGGGTCGACCAACCTTTCTTTTATTTCTTTCTTTTTCTTTTATCCATCTACCAGTAGATGTGATAATTTATTATTTGTACATTATTGTTGTTGTATTTATTTGATTGTTTATTTCATTTTATTTTTGTTCATCTTTTTTATTGTACTTCACATACTAACATCTTAATTTTATTGTGATGCGAGTTGTTTGATTTATTAGGACTTAATTATCTTTTATTTATGTCATTTCATTAAACCTGTGTGAAATAGCCTTCTATGATCCCTTTATTTTTATTCCTTTCTTGTTGCCATCATTTTTGTTTTTACTCATTATTTTCTTCTGCTTATTCTCTTTATCACTATTCATTTTATTTATTTAGATTGTATTTTAGGATATTTCGAATGTAATTTTATTCGGTTAGAATGTATTTTAGGTAATTTTCATGTAATCTATTTTTATTTTTGATTATTTCCTTGTATATTCCATGAATATTGTAATAGGTAGAAAATGATTTTTATATGTTATAAAAATAATCAAAATCATTTTATACCTCATTAATTGGTATTTTTTAAATAAAATGAGTTTTGATTTTTCCTTAATAAAAGTCATAATAATAAAATCTATTTTGTAAAAATGGACATATGAGAACCAAAGTTCTCAACACAATCAATTACCCGATTTATGTGTATGGTATTTTAATTTTAAGAACTTTATTAATTTCTGTAAATATGTTTTACTATTCTTTTATGTCAATATGTGATTTATTTTTATTGTTAAATAAAATTATAAATTCAAATCAAGATTCCATATTAACTTGAGGTATAAATAAGAGTAAGGTTTTGAACCACTCTAGTTTTAGCCCTATAAGGTATTTTCCAACTCCGGTTGGGTGGCAACTCCTACCTTATGGTGCCCAACTCACTCGTTCTAAGCTAATCAAATAAGAATGGCTTAGGATTTCTCAAATTTACTTCTTGTTTTTCAAGGCTCAAGGAGTGAGATTTAGGTCGAGTCTTTGGTTGTTTTGATTTGACTGACCCTAGAAAGGAAGGGATACGAATACCACCACTTATCATATTTTCCTCCGAATTTAGCTACACGCTAATTCACAACATTATCACATATCTTTTTTTTTTTAATTCAACTCCACATTAATTTAGTATTTTTATAACATCTCCATGGATTCAACTCTAGGTTAATCTAACACTCCTATCGTATGACGAATTTAGCTCTATGCTAATTCACAATTATCATATATTTTCTTTTCAAATTCAACTACACTTTAATCCAACCATAGTAATACATCGACTTTACCTCTTCGGATTTAGCTTCACACCAATTCAACAAACTATTAAATCAATCTAAAACTTAACTTATCAAGCAGCATAGTAAGTATCTCTTTCTTACTTTGCTATGCACCATTTCAATTTTTGCATCTTCACAACACACACTAAAGTGGGGGCAACTGTAAATGCCTTACCTTTTGGGCCTATAATAATAACCAAAGACAAGCTCAAGCAATAAAGCAAGCAACCTAAAACCCTAGTTTGTACGGACCATCTTGGTATAAGTCTGCTCGAGCTTAATGCCATGAGGTTCACACCAACCCATAAAGATCCAACCTAACCCATGCCCCATAGTCTGTCGAGACAAACTAAAGCCCACATCTACATGGACTAATATAAGGTTGGCCTAAAGCCTATAAACCGATGAGTGAACCTACAACCTAGGTCTACACGGACTAAGCGACCATGGTCCCTATGGACTTGTCATCGAAAAGCTTCTAGAAGCATGAATTTCTTATTTGGACTCTATTTCCTAATCTTTACTATACTCTACCTCTTCTAAATGGGAGAGTTATCCCCTAAGCCTATAAACAACCTTTCTTAGGTATAAAAGAGTAGGGCAATTGAAAAACTCTTAACTTTGAGAGTCTTGATCCTGACTCTAAAGCATGAAATGATCTACTAGACCTTAGCCCACACTAAAAAGAGTCTTTCTTTCTAGAACTTAACATTTTGCATTATTGCTTGGGGCTTATTTATAAGATTTGAGGCTTGTCTTATTTATCACTATTATCCTTTGTGTGTTTCTTTTTGTAAATCAATGATCTCGCATGATTAATCAATATGTGAGGTGATCTTAAATAAACCCATATTAATTATAAGAGTAGGTTAGTGTTTTATACTATTTTAATTATATTTAATTATCTATTAAAATATTATAAACATCCTAAAGTCAATACTTTAATCACACAAACTTATCTTAACATGTGATAAGGTCTTCACGGACTTAATAATTAAATCTATGCATGGTTTGAAGTTCGTGAGGACCATTGTTCGATAACAGAGTCATGTTTGCCTTGTGTATTATGTTTTAACATATTCCATTCATCATGTTAGCATGCCTTTATGCCTTTATCATATTGAATGATTGTTCCATTCCCTAGTATGCATATTGTTAATATTCTAGAATTAATGTGTGGTCCGCACGAACACCCTTTTATGAGGAATGTAGTCTACATAGATGTATGTGTTCTAAGTATGTATATTTTATCTTTCAATTTGGATGAACTCCCTTTTATGAGGAGCGTAGTCCACACGGACACATGTTCCAAAATATAATTCATGTTAATTTCATTATGATAATGTTATGTTTTCCTTTGCATGATTAATTTATCATATTCTCATTCATAACAATTATTTATGCATATTCTATAATCATTCACATCTTTATGCATGCTTATAACATGTATTGTGATCATTCTATTTGACACTATCATTAGGTCCTCACGAACCTTTATTTGTGCTACTGATCATTTTCTTTGAGCTATGTAAGATTGACCATTTATGCTAGATGTGAGGTTTAGACAAACTTGTTTTAATGTATTTTGTAATCTGCACAGACATAGATTAGAATTCATGTTAAATCTACATAGACCTAAAGATGTAGAGACAGGACCAAATAGCTTATGCCTTATTTGTTTATTTTTGTACTTCTTATTTCCTTTGATTATTTTCAATTGTAATACGTAGTTTAATAACTCATTTTACATGTAAAAAGCCTAACCTCGTATCAATAGTTTTCTACTTAATTAATTGGTGTTTTCTTGATAAAAATGATTTTGAGTTTTAATAAAAGTCATATAAAAAATGTATATTAATAAAAGGCCAATCTCTTAGAGGTGGAAGTTGGGCAATTACTACCAATTCCTATGGAATTATGGGTTATTGTTAGGTCATATAGCAACTAATGAATAACCTGATTTCGAGATGCTTAATTAACATTTATGCTTTTATAGGCTTTGAATATTCCAATTTACTTTCTCTAACTAAAAAGGTGACATGAATGCTTTAATTAAGATGCTTGCTTACATGATACAAGATTGATAAATATTTAAATATAAAGAAAGGTATATTATTGGGGAATTAATAAGTTCTAATTTTGAACCCTTTCTAGGCAAAAAATCAATGGTCCAAGTGTAGAGCCAGCTGGCAACTCCTAATATTAACCACCTCGTCCCTAGTAAACTATCATAAAATCTATAATTCTTTTAAGAGGTAAAACAATCATTTTACCTCTAGGTTAAGGAAAGAATTGAAATGAGTTTAAAATAGTTAAGGATATGTGAATAAGATATCAAAATGATCTTTAGGGGATAATATGAGAGGAAAAAAAGGAAAAAAGCTAAATAGGCCTACTTTTAGCTCAACATAGCACAACTATTTCCAAAATCGAGGAAAATACTACTATATGATTTTCTACCATTTGCATGGCTATTTAGACCATCGCATAATAATTGCTTGTCTCACATTATGGTCCTTCACAAAACCCAATAAAAAAGGCCAAATTCTATTATAACTAAACTAGTAGAGCTTTGGAACTATACTTTCTTACTAGAATTATGTCACCAAGTTTCTAATTGGCCTAAACACCCTATTTAGAGTTGAAAAAGGATTTAAACACCCTAAATTAGAGCTTATAAATAGCCTCTCCCTCTCCATAATCAATGACACATACAATATTCAAGAGAAAGAGTTTCTTGAGAGCTTTAATATTCTGAGATTATAAAATTAGAATATTGAGAAGAGTTAGATAGTCAAAAAGTATTTTAAGAGTGCTAGTACCATTCAAGGGAGTTCTAAGAGGAGTTTTCTTACAGGTTTAGTGTTCTTCCATTATGAAATCATTCATTTGCTTGAAGCATCAATATTGGTAAGTTCTGAGGGCCAGAATCTTTATTATTCATCATAAAAAATCATGTTTTCATTGGTTTACCATGATAGCTTGCATCTAAAATAAAGTTTTCCAATAAAATATAATTACACATCTTGATTATTCAAAAGCTAATGTCATGAACATGATTTTTATTATTCTTTATATAATTTCATGTGATAATAGTTATTGGATTCATGTTTTTGTGTTATTACCATGTTTATTACTTCTGTATAAGTGATTCTACAATTACATAAGGATTATGATGCATATTGAAGTAATTCCATTGATGCAAATTCCATATTGTGAATTATTATGAATGCTTATGTAATTTAATTACAATTATATTGCTTTGGTTTATGTGTGAATCTTAGATCCTAGGATATTACATTGCATTAGAAAATCATGATTTTACTATGTAATATAGAGAACACATATGGATTAATGGACATATAATTAATATATGCCACCATAAACCTAGTCCTTGATGATCGATAACTTGGTCCCTATATTAGGTTAAAACACTAATGCCACTGTAACACCCTAAATATCCTGACTAATGAATAGTACTTCCTAGGCTAAATAATGTTTCCCAAGACCTAGGTCACACTAATATTGCTTAATAGAAGTATTAGTTATAATA
>CANXYI011611102.1:0-11814 GCA_948208565.1 Hura crepitans
CTACATCTTCGTACCCATCAATGGAGACAAATTTTTTGTCCTCCTGAAAATATACACCATAATTGATATGAAAAAACGAATCTTTTTAAAAAGGGTAATGATAATTAAGATTGAAAAAGAGAAAACCTTGGTGATGTTGCAGGAACCATCAACACCAGTGTAAGGATAATCAGATTCAATATCAATACCGCCGTTGTCAATAACCCATTCAAAAGCATAGTCCATATAGCCTCCATCACATCCATAATTGGTTGTATCACAATCCACAAGTTCTTGTTCTGAAAGGCTTATGAGGTCTCCTGTTACTATGGTATTTATTCCTTCTATGGCTCCTGTTGATGAAAATGCCCAGCAACTTCCTGCAGTAACCATTTAACCACATTAAACTCTATCTTTCCTCTTTACTAAACCAACTATAAACCACCATAATATGATAAAAATTTTAATTCCTACTGCCCATTTTATGTTATAACGCTAAAAATTAATTTCTTTACATACAAGAAATTTTCTATGATTAATTTTTAGTTATATGAATTATTCTTTTTACTGAGTATTTGAAGGATTTTAATGTAAATTAAAATAAAAGAGACATGATATTAAATAAAAAATCTCTTGTCTAAACCTTGCTCATAAATCAAATTAATACCAAATTATAAAATAAATATAAAAAAAATTATCTTCTGACAAAACTCTTCATACTTAGTCTCCATGGAACGAACACTAATATATCTTGCTCGACAGAAAAATTGTTGCCTAAAGCGCGACCTACCAGTCAAGAGTCGACGTTCTCTGAGATTGGATCAATAACCTCGTGAATATTTTAATTACATTTGCGATCCCTCCAATGGGATTAATTAAAATTAAAACCATTTAGATTTTCTTTTCCCTTTTCAGAAAGAAAAAAAAAATAGAGAAACTTTTGCTGAAATTCCACTAAATATTTCACTCAAACAAAAATCCAATTAAATTCTTACTTAATTTAGGGATTTCTCACTACCTTAAAAATTTTAATTTTTTTTTTTTTATAGAATTCTTTTGTGCCTTAAAGTAAAACTTTTATTTTCTATATATTAAGAACAAGTGATTAGTTTGGTAGGTCCACGAATGAATACCTCCAAATGACATAAGTAATAAGCATCCCATAAACTTATGCCGACAGATTCCATAAATCCAGTAAAAATCCAAAACATGATGATGATGATGATGAACAAATAAATAAATAAATAAAAACTTACCACAATCTCCTTGGTCTTTGACAGGAGTAACAACTCCCTTCTTCCTCCAATCCAAGCTAGAAGGAGGATCACAAGCCCGCAAATTTCTCTGCCTTGTAGTGATCACATTTCTCTGTTTCTTTACGGGTTTCTTCACCCTTGCCAAATGTTTTTCTCTAAATTCTTCATTGCTCAAATCAGCAAACTTGTTCAACCCAACGGTATGACCCGAACCCGAATTTTTCTTCCCATTTTTTTCCACAACAAACTTCAAATTCCTTAGGAAATTTTGCAGCCTTTTTTCTTCCTCCTCAGCATGCTTATAAACCTTCCTGTGCTTCTCCTTCCACTGCCGAAATATTTCTTTAACTCTCTCCTCTGAGAGTAGCTCATGAAGGTCATTACCCAATATTGAATACTCACTTGGAAGGCTAAAACAGAGACATTTTAATGGAGCCGCTAGCAGCACCAATAAAATTAAAACCAATAGGGTTTTTTGGTAACCCATTTTTCTCCAATTGGGTTGCTAGCGATGATCTTGATTTGCTTGATTTCTAATGTTTTTAAGGTCTAGCTGCTGTCCCTCCCGCCTACCAGTCAGACTAATGGCCATCTTAATTTATTGAGAAGTGTTCAAGAGAAGGTGAAAATGTCAATTTTGTTTTAATGACCAAAATGGGATTTGATTTTAAGTAATGATTAGGGGGTCATAAAAGGGTATTTTGGTAGTTATAAATTGTAGAAATTAGGAGCTTTCAGTACGAAAATGACATAGGGGAAAGGAGTTTGGATATCAAACAATTTTGTTATGATAAATTGTATGATTGGAACAACAAATTACGTAGATGTGAGGTAGTTGCTTGTCTGAAGTTCAGAGCCTCAAGAGCATATTTGACTTTCTAGTGGAGGTAACAGAGGCATCTAACAGTCAAATCCCGATGTTGTCGTACATCTTGGGCTACTAACTGTTAACTGGGCCAAGCCCCAATTGTATCAAGAGGCTTTGAATTATTATTTTCCTTATTATATTTTAATTTATTATTTAAAGTCTATTCATTCATAATATTAATATATTTGGCATATTTAAATATTTACAGTTAAATTTATATTCTATTAATTTAACTGTTTATAATTGATAAGTAAATTTTAAAGAATATAAGATCAAACGGTTAAAAAAAATAGCTACAAACATATATATTTAAAGTTTCTGTGTGAATAAAACGTCATAATAAATAAAAATCTAGCAACAAAAAGTATCTTACATTATTAGAATGTTAGAATTAAAATTTAATTATAGTAAAAGGACTTCAGTTATGAATTGATGTCTGAAATAATATGCTTTTTTTGAGTCATTCCAAGTACAAAATTTATATTTGCTGAGTATACTTTCTTGGCTTTCTAAAGCATTTTTTTAAGTTATACCAAAAGTTAAGAATATGTAATCTGTAAATAATGATGATATAGCTATTAAAATCAGATCGGGCCGGTCGGTCAGATCGATTTAATCGAAAATCAAAAATTTATTTGATTCAATTCAATATAAAAATGAAAGTGATAAAAAATCATATTGAATTGGGAAAACTCCGGTTGAACTTGGAACTGGAACCGGGTTGAACCGGATAATTTACAATTTTAGCTCTTTTTTTCATTTTTTTTGTTTACATTATTTTAGATCTATATTTTTTTTAGTATTTTTTAAGTTATTTTTATAACCTAAAAGTAATTTAAGAATATTAATAATAAAATTTATTCAATTAATTACATTTTAATTGGTCAATAATTATATCATTTAAGTATAATTATTTTAATAAATTTATGTAATTAAAAAATCATAAAAAATTTATATTAAATTTAATAGAAACATATTAATTATTTCATTGAACTTTTTTCTAAATTTTATCATATAAATAAATTTTAATACCTCCACTTTATAATAAACTATTATATTACTATTGTTAAATTTATTTTTATATATACTAATTATTTACTCATTTTATTATTTTTATATAATTTATTTAATATAACATTGTCTATATTATGTTATTAAATTTTTTTATAAATAATTTTATTTAAAAAATAATCAATCCAATTCTAACTATCAAACCATAATCCAATTGGTTGTCTAGTCCAATTCCCATCCAGTTCTGATAGCATTGCATATTTCAGATTAATCTCTGGCTTAATTAAGAATTTGACTTGCTTAATCCATTAACCTCTCACTGTATCATAGTCATTAATTAACAACACGCCTCGATAATTTAGAAGTAATGATACTCGGGAATGTTAGTTGAGCACCTTAATTATTTTACACCTAGCAGTCAACACAACATTTCTAAATTCAATAGTAACATAATTTCATTGTTTAATTTTTATTACACTATGTTATTATTTAATAGAAGAGTGAACTTCATACGAGATTGAAATTACATCTTATTAAATTTATTTATATATAATGTTAGATTTATTAATTAAAAAGTAATATAAAAAATGGTGATTCATATATTTTCAAAAATGTGAAATTTAATTAAAATTTCACCCAAAAGATAACACAATGAAAATCACGTGTTTTTCCTAAGATTTAATATTAATAGTGATCGTTTTATGCCTTTCTTCCAATATTATTAGAATTGGATCGAAGATTAGACCGGACAGTTAACTGAATCATGATTTAACCAGTAGAAACGGATTGAATCAAATTTTTTATTTTTTAAATAAAATTATTTATAAAAAAATTTAATAACATAAATAAATTATATAAAAATAATAAAATGAGTAAATAATTAGTATACATAAAAATAAATTTAACAATAGTAATATAAAAACTTATTATAAAGTGGAAGTATTAAAATTTATTCATATGATAAAATTTAGAAAAAAATTCAATAAAATAATTAATATATTTTTATTCCATTTAATATAATTTTTTACTATTTTTTAATTAAATAAATTTATTAAAATAATTATACTTAAAATGATCTAATTATTGATCAATTAAAATATAATTAATTGAATAAATTTTATTATTAATATTTTTAAATTACTTTTAGATCATAAAAATAACTTAAAAAATACTAAAAAAAATATAGGTCTAAAATAATGTAAACAGAAAATGCAAAAAAAATGGCTAAAATTATAAATTTTTCAGTTCAACCCGGTTCCGGGTCCCAATTCAATCGGATTTTCCTGGTTCAAATCGATTTTTTACTAATCTCGATTTTTTATACGGACCCGAACCGGATCAACAACCGGTTCTCGATCAAACCGGTCCAACCGGTCGCTTGATCCGATTTTAATAACTATACCCTATATTTAAATTAAATATAAAATCAGATTGAGTTCTCGGATCAAATTTATTTTTCATAAAATCAGATTGATTGATTTAATTTTATATTAGTTTTCTTAAATATTAATTTATTTCGACTATTTTTAAATATTAATAACTTATAAAAGTTTTTACAAAATAAATTATTCTTTTAAAAATATTATTTTATTGAAAAATTATGAATTATTATTATTATTATTATTAGAAATTGACAAAAAAATAACAAGAAAAATAAAGATAAAAAAATAATAGAAGAGAAGACGGTATGAAATTAATAGAAATTAAGATAAAATAATTAATAATAAGTAATGAAAAAAAAAGTTCAATGGGTACATGTCGTCCCTACTCAACCGGTCCACAATTTTTTTCGAGATTGAACAAGGAATTCGCTATTAAAATACAATCTAATTTGCTCAAATTATTATTTATTATTTATTTTACTTAATTTGTTAATACAGATTTATATAGTCTATTCTTATAATCTATTATTTAATTTTATATTTTTTTATGCTATGTTATATTTATTTTTATATATAATTATTTTTCATATGACATAATAGATAATTTTAAATTTTAAAAATATATTTTTATTATTTTTTATTCATATATAATATTATTTTTATTTTTTATTAATTTTTTGATACCTAGTGAGTTGGTCTAGTCTGATCTATAAGTTAATTTTTTTTATTTTATGCGTTTGAATCCTCTCAATATTTAAGTTTACTTTATATATTAAAAAAATAATATTGATAGATTTATTTTTTTTCAAAAAATTGATTTAATCATAATAATTAAAAATATTTTTTTAAAAAACTTCAGGTCATTAGGATTGTTACATTATTCGATCCATTCAAGTCAGTTTTATATCGATCTATTCAGATTTTAGATTGAATTTCAAGTCAAAAATTGACATATCTAATTGATATAATTGTTTTTTACAAGTAATGTTATTAATCAGATGGATTATATAATAATTCGTGAATTATACTATTTTTTTATAAATAATAATAAATTAATTAATTACTATAAATTATTTACTTTTAAAATTAATTAATTAAATTAAATAATTTAAATATATTATACCTAATTTAATCACCCTTATATTTAATATTCCCATGGATATGTTTTGCGAAATGGTGAAAACAATACAAACGCTAGGCCTAAGATGCGCACATTCACGATTCCCCATTGTTTTAAAGATTCCCGCTCCATCACCCAAAGTGCGCACCGCGCACAATGCGTCTATTAGTACTCACTAATGGCCGCGAATCCTCTCGTCATTTTATCTGTCTGCTATCTTTTGCCATCCACGAGTCAAACTTCAACTGCCTAACTCCTACGGGCACGGGATTCGCAACACTCGCAACAAGCATTTAACCTGTACTTGCCGTATTATTGCAACGCGTGGCTCATCGATTTTAATAGCTTAATCCGCGGGAAACGCATCTGGAAATCCAGAGCAGAAGGTTATTGGTTGACTTATTGCGACATTTCGTTTCAGAGGATTGCACGTCTCATGGTCACAATTTTTTTTTGTACCTTCTATTTTTTTAGCTCTTAAATATTTTTTTAAATTAAAAATTAAAATATAAAAAGTATTAGAAATGCGTCGTTTACTAATGAAGCTGGGACACTGAGAAAATTAAAAAAGGAAAAAAATTAAAACAATAAAAATAGTGGAATTCTTCAAAGTGGGCCTCAGCTTGTGTAACATTCTGTAAAGATAAACATTATTCTGGCTTTTGGGTTTGAAAGGGACGGATGAGCAATAATTTATAAAAATTTGGAAAGGACAAAAATAATATGAAAAATAAATTCGAGTTGCCTCCTTCAAAAGTTAACATGGATCCCCGTTTTCTTTTAGATGTATAGAATATGAATTTCTTTTACTATGTGTTGGATTTGTCAAAAACTGGACATCAATTATCTTTTTTTCTCTTTTATAAATTGATTTCACTAAAAAAAGAAACTAGTAAATAAATTTTTAAGAAACACTTTTACTTCCCATCAAACGAAGATGCATAAAAATAAAAAAGAAAATTCTAATTTATCTAGACTCTTAAGGTCACTTATCAACTTCATTAATATATTTTCTTTAACGTAGTTGCATTATTGATGAAGTTTTATTAATTTGAATAAAGAAAATATGGTGCCAAACTCCGACTCAATACGACTTGTCAAATACAGAAAGATGGTTATTTTTATGATTTAGGTGAAAATGTTAAAAATTAAGTTATTGTTTTCCTCTAGTTGGGTGAATATTTAAATGCAAGTGGGAGAATGGGTTCCTTAGTACGACCCAATTAAGATACTAAGAAGGTAACCTAATCAAGCTTCGTAAGCAAAGCACAAGTGTTTGAGCGAATCTAGATTAGTCTGAGATATGATTTTGCTAAATTAAAATTTCTCTTACTCATTTCAAATTGTTAAAAAAAGTAAAATAAAGAACATTGATCTATGACGATGATGAAAAGAGAGTAAAAATAGTACATATTTACTCCTTGTATAGGCAAAAAGGAGTAACAGCTCATAACACGTGTTTGTGTCCTAATATCACACCTATCTTACTAATAAGAGATGAAACCTCTAAGCCTAACTCATGGTTTGGCCAAATGGGCCGTCTTAAACAATGTTCCCTTGGAATTAATCATTTGGGCGAATGGCTAATTTCAAGCCAATAACTAGCCTAATCAATGAGACTTTCAACTCTAAAAATACATGATGGCTATAACATTAAGCTTAATGTTATTGATTTGTTTAATATGGGCTAATGCCTCTAACAGACGTAGATTAATAGTCATCTGGTCAAATGACCAAATATTTTACCAAATTTATTATGGCTTGACAATTATAATCATTAGTCTGCTACATCTCTCGAGTCCCTGCAACGGTTATATCCTTGGCTTAATAGCTAATTGTATGCTTATTCTTAATGCTTCGTTCTGCATCATTTGATGAAATCTTAGAAACACCATCACGAGAACTTAAAAAGTCTTAAGAATTCGAAAAGTCCTGAAGTAACTACATTTAATGGTAGTTATTAATTATCCCTATTCCCCCATTTTCCTGTATATACTTGGTCAATTCGCTTTCATTTCACTTTTCACCTCTGCCTTTTTCTCTTTAATTCTCGCTCGGTTTTCATATTCTTAACCAAGTTCTTCATGTTCAAGGCAAGTTCTTAGCTTTCTTTTTTTTTTTTCACCTTTGATTTTTCTTCGACTTTTGTTTCTAATAGTTAACTCTTGTATGGCTTAGGAAAATGGGCAAGAAAAGATCTACTTCTCATGCTACTCTAAAAAATTTGGCCTTGGAACTATTAAAGAGATCTAAAAAAACCTAAAAAATGTCTTCGATCAGTGATCGGGTACTGAATGAAATCCCTAATACTGATTTTATCACCTTAGGCCCTTTGTTTCTCTCGATTAGGAAATAACTAACTTAGATGTATTTGATTTCTAAGGCTGAACCTATTTGTTTCTTTGGAAACAATGATCTTAATTTTTGGCTTAGGAAATCCATAATGACCTGGTTCATTCCTCTGGATTCGTTCAATCGATAGATCGACTGTCTAGAACCTATTTATAGAACCACTTAGAAAGATGTAGGTATTGTGACCTTATACAACTTTCCAAATTCAAGGTCTCATATATCGACCATTTTCTGGGGGTTATATCTATTTTGGTCGAAGGCAGTTAATGCTTTTGTATTTAAATTTACTCCTATGGTAATAATTGCATATAAACTAGTTGCTTTGTTCGACCTCCCTTGCTATGGTAAGTAAGTAAATGCTTTGCTAGAATCAAACTCAACCGACCTTTCAAAAGAGTTTCTAGATACCTCTTTTTATAGTGTTTTTTTGGTTAATTATATAGGTTCATTCAAAGTACCCAGCTTCGAATAACATGTAGCTTTCTTATTATTTTGGCTTTGTAAATTTGGTTTTTGCACTACGTCAAAGAAAGTCACTACAAAGCATTTGAATTTAGCTGTTAACTTGGCTCGAGGAGTTTCCCTAAATCTTGCTCCTTATTGTTGGCACCTTTATATATAGGTTTATTTAACTTGCTATCCCTCAACCCTACTAAATAGTGCTCTGATCCTGCGGCTGAGAAATTTCATGTATTGGGTGATCCATGATGGATGCTTTTCTTTTGGTTTGCAGCATAATTCCTTGAATACTTTGAGTCAACCCCACGACCTTTAGTTAATTCCACATCATGCTATGCTTTGTGGTACAAGGGTTGGAAACCCAAAAATAAACACTTGTTAGAAATTTTTTCCTTTTTTACGAGATCAATGTCAAGACAGCTTCACAAATTCCATTCTTTGTATCCAACTCACTTAGGGCCCGAATGTCTTAAATTTGAATTGTCAGAATCTTCACTTTTTACTATAGCAGCTCAAACTTGGTCTAACTTCTGGTTAACCATACTTGTGGCTTGAGACTTGCATTATAATACAATAATTGGCAACCACCAAATAATAAGTGTGAAGTTGAATAATACTATTCTTATTTGGTTGCTCGACAGTTTGGGCTAGCTCAAACAATCCCTTTCCCAGTCTCCTGGTCACTAAATCGATTAGTTGTTGACTTATACAAGATTTTTTTACCAATATTAATTCAAGAAGTCACTACTGTATATGCTAAGTTAAAAGATAAGTTAACTTTGATGAATTAGACAATCCTTAGTGAAGATTATTCGACCACTTCTCTTTATGATAGTCAGTGGTCAAGGTTATAATACAAGTACTTTAAAGAAGATCTTTAGTGAATCCTTGAAAATCATTTACTCTAAAATGCTTCATTTTAGGATTTTTACAAGTTTAATTTTCTATATTCTGATACGTAGGTTTAATTAGCCAGTAGAAGGTGAACACATCAAGCAAATCCAAGCTTTTGAAGCTTTTAATAAAGTCAAATATAACCCTATGGATCGATTGGCTATGTTGAGGTAATGCAAACAAATTGAATTAAAGGATTTTGAGATTTCTTAAAAGATTTGACCAGGATTCTTTGGTTACCTTCTTCCCAACACCCTTTATTCATACCAATCTCGTATTCCAACTGCCAAGTTTGCCCTTTCTGATAGCTTAGATAACCCAATCTTGACAAAGGGCATAACTTGGATGGGTTCATTCGAACATTAACTTTCAATGAAGTCCCCTCCTAAAGCTTTCATATTATCCTTACGGGTCAATCATTCTGATAGGTAATCTTTACCCTATAATTTTATCAACTCTTAATCTTATTCCTCTTTAACTGTTCATTTTGCAGAGGCTCTTCCTATGGCCAAAGATTCTCTAAAAGTTAAGAAAATAAAGCTACTTGATGGGAGAAAGAAGTTCCCTCTAACAACCACCACACAAGGATCTTCTCAAACCCCTTCAAGTGGTAATCAATTGAAGGACCCGGCTCATGCTTTAATTGAGGCCTCTAGCCATCCTTCGATAAGGTCTCCTATTGAGTCTACAAGCCATCATTTATCCCTAAAGGTGGTTCATGATAAGGTTAGCTCCTTAGAAACCACTGTGATGGAAACTCAAATTACTAGTTCTTGCTCATTCCCTAAAGACTCTACTGTAGCTATCTTGCTTGACCTTTAACTACTATATGGCTCTTTATCAGATGGGGCTGATAAAGGTGATGAGGATGAACCTGTTGCCATTTCCAAGTCATCTTAGCTCTCCTAGAGGTTGGCTCGGATCAAATCTTATGCCAATAAACCCAGCTCCTTTTTATTAGATAACAACTATTTGGTTAAGTTCATGGGTGACTTGACTTATGTTAGTTAGCATGGTATTCTAGACTATCTAATAATTGGTCAAAAAGTAAGTATTAAATAGTTGTTATCTTTTTTAAGTCGACTTGTCAATATGAAGCATACTTTTTCGGCCAAACTTTAATTCAAAGATAAGGCTTAAGCTTCATATGATTTGATTACTGCTATCACCGCCTTATACTCGAAGGAAATTTTGACTGTTTCAAATGAAAATGCCAAGGTAGTTGGTTGAATCAAGGAGTTAGGGGATGAGCTGGTTAAGCTCAAAAAAGAAAAATATGATCGGATGGCTAGGGCTCCCATCTTTTGCCAAGAGGATGAGAAAGTCATAAAGGAAAGGAATAAAGCCAAGAAAACCTTGACCCAAGCCAAGTCTAGTATTAATGTTGCTTAGAGTAATTATGCATATGTAATTGCCACACTTGCCTAATTTTTTAAAAATTTAAACAAAGATATGCAAATACTTTGCCTAATAAGCCTTATCTTTTGTAATTTCTTTTCATTTTAATGAAGTTCATCTTTTCATTTCTTATTTATCAATTCATTCATTAGTGTGGTTATACAATTTTATTTAACTTCTTTTAATTCGATTAAACATATTCAGCTTGATAGACCAAAATATACAAACTTAATAATAGCTTTCATTTGATCTGACTAATCTTATTCAACTTAAAAGACTAAATATACAAACTTAATAACCAACTAATTAAACTAAATCATTTATTCCATAATGAAAATCGGTCGAAATGATCGAATTTTACATATTTACAATTGTTTAAACTAACAAAGATCAATCAACACTGTCCTAAATAGACGGATAATATTTCTTCAAATATCTAATATTGATGCTTTGTTTAAATACTTTAACATTAACATTTTGTAGCCTAACAACACCCTTGCCAATAATTCGATGAATTTTAAAAGGCCTATCCCAAGATTGACCAAATTTACATTCGCATAATATCTCTGATAAGATCATTTTCCATACTATGTCATTAACTATGTACCTTTAGGCTTGACATTTTTGTTATAGGCTCATTCCACTCTTTTCTTTTGCATTTTTGGTTTATTTAACATCGCCAATTGTTTCTCGTCTAGCTTATCCATCTCTAACCAATAAGCTTCCCTATATTCAATTAGAGTTAATTGTTTTTAATGCTCTCTCTTAAACAAATTGATAGTTAATTTAACAGGTACTATTGCCATCTAACCATATAACAACTCAAATAGAGTGACACCCATGGCATTTCTCTTGCTTATTCTATTCATCCAAACTACTTCTAATGGTGTTTATGCCAGCTTTTGGGATTTTTTTAATGGATTGCTTTATATAATTTATCAAGACCTTATTCGAAGCTTCAGCTTGACCTTTTTTTTAGGCATAATAAGGTATAGAATGAAGTAACTTGATTCCCAAAATTTGAGCAAATGTTTGCATTTTGTCCCCTGTAAAAATGTCCTTTGACCCGTAGTAATAGATTCAGGCAAGCTGTGT
>CANXYI011611123.1:0-11738 GCA_948208565.1 Hura crepitans
AGTGCCATAAATAAGATAAATTAATGCTATCTTGTTTTAAGTCTCTTCATATTTATGTTATAGACATCTTTATCATGATTAAGAATATAAATTCCATTAACATTAGATCCAGAACAATAAAACATATTATTCAAGTAAATAGAATAAACCTTGTTCTTATTAATGGAAATATCAAAACCTTATTCAACAAGACAAGATAACGAAATAATATTCTTATTCAAAGAAGGAACATAATAATAATTATTAAGTTCTAACATAAGTCTGAAAGATAAATATAAGTAATATATTCATATAGCTAATGCAGTAACTTTTGCTCCATTTGCTACTTAAAGATCCATATCACCTTTACTCAATTTTCCTTCTGCTCCTTAGCCCCTGTAAATTAGAGCACAAGTGAGAACCACAACCGGTATCCAATACCCATAAGTGGTTATCATAAGCAGTACTAGTATTTATCTCAATAACATAAATACCTAAGGTAGAAGCATCAGCAGGCTTCTCCTTCTTTAGAGACTCAAGGAAAACCTTACAGTTTTGCTTCTAATGTCCCACCTTACCACAGTGAAAGTAGGTCCCCTTGGAGCTAGTCTCTTTGGTAGCAACGACTTGCTTACCCTTCTTCTTCTTGCTCACCCCACCTTGGGCCTTGGTTACTTTCTTCTTCTATTTCCCTTTCTTGCCCTTTTGGGAAGTAAAAGAATCAATAACCATGACTGGTTTGCTATTTTTTTAATAACTTCCTTAATAGTCTTAAGCATGTTCACTTACTCTGGGATCATGATCTGAATCTTATTCATATGATAGTTAAGCACAAATTATGCATAACTATCCGATAAGGAGGATAATACCAAGATAACACTTAGGTCATGGTCCATAACAAATCCTAGAGAGGTAAGCCTCTCAATATACCTATTCATCTTTAACCTATATTGTACGACTGAAGTCCCTTCCTACATCATACAGCAAAATAGGGCCTTAGATATCTCATATCTTTCAGTCCTGCTTTACCCCTTAAAGAGCTCTTTGAAGCATCCATATGCTCATGCTAGTTTTGAAGCTCTGGACTTATGGATGCTAGCATGACATAAGTTGCCATGTCAACATCCTCCAAATGCTTCTGATATGCCAATTGTTCATTACCACTCACAGCATCACTAGGGATAAGTGGTATAGGTTGGTCTAATACATAGGCTATCTCCTCACTCCTAAGAACTATTCTTGGGTTTTAAAGCCAGTCTATAAAGTTTAAACTGTGAGCTTATTAGTGTCCATTAAACCTCTCAAGTTTATGTTCGATGTGCTCATGATGAATGTGGTGAAATGCACCTATAAGTAAAGATTGAGATGTTAGTGTATGTTTATGTCTATGTATGCACTTTTATATGGCCTTTATAAAATGCATATTTACTCCCACTATTTTATTGCGAACCCATAGCCCTCACTATGAATCCAGGAAAGCCTATTGAAAGTTTTCCTAGTGGGTTAGTATCTACTTTCTATTCGAATTTGGCCTTGAGTATGCGTAATAAGCCATTTTTGAATTTTAGTGGTAGGTTTCTCAAACCAATTGCATCTTATACAACAACTGAATAATTAGGTCATCAACTCTTGATACCTATGTATCTTATACACATTTCCCCAATCTTACCTTTTGTAACCATTAGCCTTGAGTATGCTCAACAAGCTAATTTTACAAGTAAGATAAAGCTATTAATGCAGCGTTAACATATTTGATGTAGCATGACCTTGAGTATGCTCAATAACCCAATACTAAGAAGAACTCTAGTTCCCACTATATTAATAGAAGGCTTGTTAGTCTTATATTATTTGAGGGATTTTATTCAATTAGGTCTCATCATATATGGTTAGGGCATGCTTTGGCATGCACGTGCATATTATTAATCTAATTAATCATACATTTGATTTTAATCTTATTAAAATAAATGATCTAGTTATGGACTTTTACTATATTGATTCCCTTGAGCCAAAGGAAACTAATGGGGCCAACCCTAGGTAAAATGCATGAATTACAACCCAAAGAAAATACTAATAACTAATTATTACAAATATCTTTTTTGGTCCTTGCTTTGGCACCATCTTCTCCTTCTGCTCCTTATATGCAATACCCCATACCCATTTTTACCTAAAACAGGCAAGGTGTGCCACTTCCTACTGAGGTTATACATCCTAGGATTTCCCCAAGGGCCTCTCATTTCACTTCTACCCAAGTTTGACCAAACATACCTTTATCCTATTCTAATTAATTATCCTCTTATTACTACTAATTTTCATCCATTAAAACTCTAATTTTACCTTATCAGACAATTATAGAAATTCGAGCAGCATAACAGCTACCCTAGCAACTAACCCTAATTAAACTTATAAAGCAAAACACTACTAATCTCATTTTCAGTCATAACCCCCTTCTAGACCTTCTGGTCCTCTAGAACACAGTCAATAACACAATACAATCCTCATTTCATAAATCATAGGGTCATAGACCCATTAGCACACAAGCATGCAAAAATCGATATTCATTATCAAGCAAAATTGTACAGGTATTCAATTATCAAATTCATTTGTATAACCATCCCATAACCCATGACAACTTTATAAATGAGTGCGTCTATACAAGCTTAAAAGAAATACAAACAAAATACCAAAAGACTCTATAGCAGCTACACTAATGCTGATGTCTAGTACTAACTATCGCTTTATCTATAGCCTACACATAGCACACTGACATGTTGAGTATGACACTCAGTGGTGGAATAAATCAAATATATTATGTCCACACATGCAAGCATGCAACAGGTCATATTTTATACACAGCAAGTAACCCTAACACTCTAAGTCCAGCCACATATTAGCTTCAGTTCACTTATCTTTTTATTCAAGTCACTTTATTACATCCCATACCAGATAGATCACACTTTAAGACACCGGATAGCAAAATCAATCCTGTGCAGTGACCCACTTTCAGGGCCTAATTAGCTGTACCTACCTCATTAGATAGTAAGGACCCGTCCGTAAACCACTCTTAATATCGGATTAGCAGATAGTAGGGACCCATCTGTAGATCACTCCTAATATCTGTAAATCAATCAATATCATCAAGGCGGATAGCAGGGACCCGTCTGTAGACCACTCTCAATATCCACTAACAAATAACAACAGTCACAGAACCTCGACGACTGCACCCGCCATAATTAATACACAGCAACATGCCCTAGAAGGACCGACTACCTAACAGCTGCTTTATCTCTTAGTTGACTGGTCAACCCATCTAGTAGGTGTCTAACTGATGGGCCATTAACCATTTTAGATTGTAATTATTAATATTTTACCCTTAAGTTACATTTTCAGACAAAAACCACACAAGTCACCATACATTTTCCATGATGGCAAAGTTACTATTCATTTGGTCAGTTTTCGCAACTGACACTATTCATTTGGTCATTTGTATTTTATGCTTTTCATCACTTATGCTATTCAACTCCCATTTTTTCACTATTGCTTTACACCATTATCCTTATCTCAAAACCTCAATAATGGGTACATTATCATGTCATAATTCTAGTCATATTTTTCCATTCAAAGTGGTCACAAATTCATGCCATATAAAACACCATTTTTATGTCTTTTTACTTGTGATTTCTATACTTCATTTACATACCATTTCTATACATATTGTACCAAACACATGATCACACATGCCACACACAATGTAATACCCCATTCGACCACAATACTCTCACACATTTACACATGAAATTCTTCCCAATTCAACCTATCAATCCTAACATTTTAATGCCCATAACATAATTATAAGGCCATTTTTCCTAATTAATATGCCTATACCCAAAATTAAGCTATTCCATACAACATTCACGCACACAAATGTGACATTCACATAGATATAGTAAGTTTGAGTTTATTCCACATACCTAATATGTGTGTACAACCCTTTCTCCACCACTTTGAGCCTTGTTCCCTTAGTTTCTCTCACTTAGTGGTTCCACCCCTAAACATACACATTCTTGACTTAGAAAAATTCTCAAAAACTATCTAGAGATCCAATTTAAATTCTAAAACCATGGTGATTCTTAAAATTACCTAAGCTACCTATATTAAAAATAAAAGTTGGAATTGGAGGGCTTACACTCACTTTTGTCACTATTCACCTAAGTGGTCAATTTTCCAATTTTGAGCTCCTTTCTTAAATTTCTTGGTGGAATTTATGTCTAATATGGATAGAGGTTTAATCTCTAATATTTTTCATGAAATTTAGGAGAGAGAGGACAAAGAAAAGCATGAAAATGGTGGTGTTCTTTATGGCTATGGCGTCAGATTTCTTAGTGTGGGAGGTTGAAGGAGACTTTTGCATGTGTGAGGTGTATACACATGTGTAACCCTTTATGTTTAATGGGTTGGATTACTTGGGCTGGGCCAAATGGCCACCAAATAATTTAAATGCATTTTATGTCTATTTTTGCTTTAAAAATTCACAAAATATTCTCTGAGTCTCCAAAAATTCTCATTTCTATTTTAAAAATCCTCAATTAGTAGGACTAGGGCCTACGTAAAATTTCAAGTCAAAATTCACCCGTTGACTTTTTAGCACTATTCACCAACCAGAATAAAATATTTCGAAAAAATATCTATTGACCTCAGAAAATTATAATTCCTCCTCCATCATACTCAATGGAATTTTTGAGGCATAGGGTATGGTATTTTCGAGATCATCCGGGCACATCCTAGAGCTATCTTGGCACGATCTCATTTTATCTCCACATCCATTAGTTCTTAACCTACAATGATTTATTGGTTTTGCTAAATTTTTTAATTCATTCATTTTCTCTATTTTTAGGCCCGTCAAAGTTTTATGACCAGTACGGCTATCATTGGACTCAAAATGACGAACCGCACCACAGGGAACATCACTCGGACCTAGAAGGTACTATTCATAAGACCTTGACTGTCGGGAGTTATATTATACTTGTGATTAAATGACATTTTAGGCCATATCAAGTGACCATTTTTAGGTCATTTTACTTGTGTTTTCCACACTTGTTTTACATCTCATTTTCACACATAATGTGTAACACCCCCTACCCATTCCTGAGGGAAATAGGCAAAGCGTGCTACTCCCCGTGAGGTCACCCATCCTTGGATTCCCTAGGGGCCTTTCATTTAACTTTTACCTAATTATTCATGGCTCAGTCTAAAAAATTTTTTCTTAACAGCTCCTACGATATGAACTAACCCTACTAGGCATATCACTCTTACTTACTTGATTTTATAGTTAATTATTAGCCTAGGCTTTATTTACAGCTATCGATTCAGTTTAGTTTTACTGTCAAGATTTCCTTCCCAATAATGTTAAGCATTCTAACACCTATTCACCCATAATCACATACACGAGTGCCTCTACTCACTTATCATACAGTCTAGTCATATAATAGCCTACCTAGACAGTTATTGTCTGCACTGCTAGTTGCCTACTTCACATCCTTCATGCATCTACCAACTGTGCATCAGAAGCCTGATACGCTGAGTATGCACTCAGTGGTGAATTTAACTAAACATACTATGTACTTTTTCATACATGCAAGCATACAAGAATTTATTTATAGCATAGGTTACAGATCTTCTAAAACCTTCTACAAGTTATAAGTTGTTACTATGTTTTAATTACCGGATCTATATTAATCCACTGCTTATGTATCTTCTTCAAGTAATTTCCACTTATAGATTTCATTCCATCTATTGATTATATAAACATATTATTCCTATCTTTACACATTTTATCTCAGTTCTCTAGTGTCTTATCTATTTTAATGATTTCCTATACAGTTACTAATGCCTTAATCCTTTACTCCTGTGGGTAGTTTCATTAAGCTTCTCTATGTTTATTTACTCTCAGCCTTCACTTACATTCTTGGTCTTTAGTATATTTATTCATGAATCAATTCAATTAAGGTAATCTATGATTTAGGTTTCTCAACTTTTGTCATTTCATCTATTTTAATGGTTTTAATTATACTTTATCCCCATGGGTTTAGGAAGAATTCCCAGTCACTGGTTAATAGGATCACAATATACAGTGGCCTCCATTTTGGGCCTCAATTGCTGCACTAACCCCTATAATCCAAGAATTGGACAAGAAGCAAAATTGTGCCATGGCCCATATTATGGACCTCGACGTCTGTATATAACTATCGTTTGATATTGTAGGGACCTGTCTGTAGACCACTCCCAATATCGGACTAGCAGATACTCTAAGGACCCATCCATAGACCATTCCTAATATCTACAATCTATATCAAGGTCATCATCCTGTGGTGGATACTCTAGGGACCTATCTGTAGACTACTCCTAATATCCACAAAGATAGCCTATAGTGCAGTGGCTCAACACAGAACCTAGGCAGCTGCACCCACCATATATAGGCTAAAGCCACACAAACTCAGCCTCTAGTAGTTGTTAATCCCTAGTTGACCGGTCAACTTATCCAGTGTATGAATAGCCGTATCTTCCCAAGTTTCCTCTTTCAATTATCATGTACAATCATCAACTTCACTATTTAGTTTGTTCATACTCATATTTTTTCCTTAGGATTATTCTGAGTTCGTTTGCTAATAAATTTTCCATTGTATACCTTTCTAGTCTTCTTAAGTAATCTTATAGTCAGTTCCCACTTTACTTTAACCATCCCTTTTACTTAATTGTCTTATAACTTATTGCTTAAGGTACCTTGCCCCATTTCCATAAGCCCTAAGGGAATATTATATGTATTTTATTGTTCATGATTCTTCAAATTTGTATTGTAAGATAGCTTTCAAATTTAGAGAATTTACTTCACTATTACTAATCTGTAGCAATCTTTATTTTCCACTCAATCAGATAATTTACAGTATATCTATTATAGTCTTCCTTGTGAAATGTATCTCATTTTAATTCCTTATCTTTATTAATTTATGCCCTCCTTAACTACCCTGAAAGCATTAATATTTCCAAGTTTAATTTCCTAAATTTTATTCACAACTTATTAGACATTAAGATTTTCTCTTTATTTTCCTTCAGCCTTTTTGGATCATTTCTCAACTCTATTTTCCATTTAGATTCTAAATTAGCCTAATTTAATTATTTTTCCTCTATCAAATATTTATTCAAGTTATTTTTAAACTAAAAAGACACAAATTTTATTTTATTCTGCCCAATCATATTTTTTTTGGACAGTTGTGGGTCATCAGAACCCTGGACAGTTATAGGTCCTTCTCGCATAAGGACTACTATTCACTTGGTATCTTTTTCTTATTAATTTATCAACCTATTTTCCTTTCTATCACCTTACCTTATCTAATTTTTTGTTTACCTTTAACCTACCCTATAAAAATCATTATTTCCATTTTAAATATTCTTAACAACATTTTCTAAATTTGAATTAAATCTCTTATACCATATTTGCTATTTTTCCATTTCACATGTCATACTATGACATACATGCCATTCACCTAGTCATGCATGTCACCCATCATAACACCATCTATACATGCTTACTCATGTCATGACATACATGGCATGCATGTAGTTATGTATGCAACACATGCATACCTATCCATTTCACATCCAATTCACATCTCCACCATCCTAATTCATCAATGCACATCTTCTAACATGTATTTCACATGCTCACACACATACACACACATTAAACTAACACTTCCATACATATACCTACACCTTCAATACCATATTATCTTGACAAATATAATATCTTTTGGATAAATTCACTTACTATAAAACTCCTGTCATTTTGTAGTTACTCTAGAACCATCAGATTCCTTTTCTTCCACCTTGAGTCACCATTTCTCCACTTTCCATACATGCTTCCCAACTTTGAAAATTTCTATAAAAATACACACAACTCCAAATTGAATTCTAAAATCATAAGGATTCTTAGAATTCCCTAAATTACTTATACCAAAAATAAAAACTAGAATTCATGGCCATTTACCTCAATTGGGCACTATTCACCTAAATATAAAAACTCCTCAATTTGAGCTCCTTCAAATTTATGGGGAAATTGGTATCTATAATTAATGGAGGCTCTAATTTTGGATTTTTTCATGAGATTTTGGGTGGGAGAGGAGAGAGAAAACTCACCAAAAATGGTGTTTTCTCTTACGATGGTGTCAACCTAGGGCTTTTCATGGGGAGGAAGATGGCTACACATGTGTGGGACATATACATGTGTAACAACTTATATAGGTTGGGTTAGCTATCTTTGCTTGGGCCAAATGGCCATTAAACCAAATTTGTGCATTTTATGTCACTTTTTAGGGCAAAAATTCATAAAATATTCCATAGGCCCCCAAAAATTCCCATTTTAGTCCCAAAAATTTTAAATTACAGCCACTTAGGGTTTTAAAAATTTTTAGCCTGAAAACTCCTTCGGTAGCTAGAGTCACTATTCATCATAAGCTATTTTTAACATTCGAAAATTCGTAAAATATTCTCTAGTCCTCTAAAAATTTTCATTCTAGTTTTAAAAATCCTAGCATTGGGTCCCGAAGGCCCATGCAAAGTTTTAGGTCAAAAGTCAATAGTTGACTTTTTGGCACTATTCACCTGTCAGGATAAAAAATTTTAAAAAAAATATCTGTTGACCTCAGAAAATTATAATTCCTTCTCCATCATACTCAGTAGAATTTTTGAGGTTCAAGGCATGATATTTTTGAGACCATCCGGGCACATCTCGGGACTGTCCCAGCTCGACCTCATTTTATCTCTGTAAACAATAGTTTTTGACCTGAAATGAATTATTGGTTCTGCTAAAATTTTTATTTCATTCGTTTTGACCACTTTCAGGTTATTCAAAGTTTTTCAACTAATATGCTCGTCAACGGACTCAGAATGGTGACCTGCACCGCAGGAAATATCACTCGGGTTTGAAAAATACTATTCACATGATTTGGGTTTTCGAGCATTACATAATGTGTCAAACACATGAACATACATACCACACACAATGTCACACCTCATTCGGCCATAAACATAAGCACACACTTACACATGAAATCATTCCTATTTCAACCTACCAATCCTAATGTTTACATGCCAATTACATAGTTAAAATGCCATTTTACCTCATTAACATGCCTACACCTAAAATGTGACAATTCCATACAAGGTTACATATACAAAACTCAACATACAAACTTGACATAATAGATTTGAGTTATTCCACATACCTAGAGTGTGTTTACACTCCTTTTTACACCATTTTGGCCATGATTGCCTTGGTTTCTCTCAATTGAATTGGGCACCTCTAAACATACATTAACTTGGACTTAGAAAAATTCTCAAAAAATACCCAAAGCTCTAAATTATATTCTAAAACTATGGTGATTCTTAGAATTGCTTAAGCTACCTATATTAAAATTAAAAAATGGAATTAGTAGGCTTTTACTCACTTTTGACACTATTCACTCAAGTGTTGAAAATTCCCAAAATTGAGCTCCTTTCTCCAATCTCTTGAGGGGATTAGTATCTAAGGTGGATGAAGGCTTTAATTTGATATATTTTTCATGAAATTTGGTGGAGGATAGGAGAGCGAAAAGATAAAAAATAGTGGCTTCTCCATGGGAATGGCGTCAGCTTTGTGTGTATTGGGAGGTTGAAGATGACTTGGTTACATGTGTGATGTATACACATGTGCGACCTTTTTATCCTTGATGGGTTGGATAGATTGGATTGGGCCAAATGGCTGCCTAACCATTTATGTGAATTTTAGGCCCATTTTCACTTAAAAAATTCACAAAATATTCTCTAAGTCTTCAAAAATTCCCATTTTAGTTTTAAAAATCCTCACAAAATATTCTCTAACTTAGTAACTACTCTCCTCCTCTTCAGCCTATGCCACTAGTGATATGCTTCCTCCTAAAGCAGTGATGTAGCACATCTTAAGTACTCTCCCTCAAGGCATTCCATTTCTTCCAAAATTCTAGCCATCCTCTCTAGCCAATACTCAACCCTCGATGCATCATCCTCCCTGGTCCTAAGTAAGTCCATAGCTCCCAGCTTTCTAACTCTCTCCAAATAAGTCTTTTGTGGGGCTAGAGGAGCTAGTGGAGGTGGAGGAGTGACCACTACTAGCACTGGAGCTGGTGTCGAGGCTGGTGTTGCAGTCTATCTCAGCAAATCAACGATATGCTGTAACAATGTAGGTGAGGCTTGAACCTGCAGTTGTGGCTGAGGCTGAGGTGACGGTTGTCTCTATGTAGCATCACTAGGATCTGGAGTGGATGCATTCCTTTCAGGTCCATGTATTGTCGTCGATGCATAACTAGCCATCTCTTCTCCTCTCTCAAGTGGGGTTCGTTCACTCATTGCATTTAACTGTATCAAATATAGTTATTAGCACCAAACAGTGTAGCTTGACTTAGAACAACATCTTAAACTTATGCACTCATGTATGAAATGCCTAGGAACACCTAAACTCGCTCTAATACCACTAAATGTAACACCCCCTACCCATTTCTACCTGAAATAGGCAAGGTGTGCTACTTCCCACTGAGTTCACCCATCCTTGGATTTCCCCAAAGGTCTTTTGTTTAACTTTATTCCAAGTTTGACTAATGTTAACCAAACCTAGCCTTAAGCCAATTCTGATTATTTATTCTCTTATTACTATCTATTTTAGTCTATTAAAACTCTTATTAGGCTTTATCAGACAATTATTGAAATTTAGATAGTATAACGACTACCCTGGCAACTAACCCCAATTAATCCTATAAAGAAAAACACTTCTAAACTTAACTTTCGACCTTATCCCCTTCTGGACCCTCTAGTCCTCCAGATCACAGCCAACAACATAATATTATATCTATTTCATAGAAAATAAGGTCGTAGACCCATCAACACATAAGCATGTAGAAGCAGATATTCATTAAAGCATGCAAAACTGCACATACATTTAGTTGATTAAGTTCATTTATACACATATCCCATGACCCACTTTATCTATTTACATAAGTGCACATCTATATACAAAATTCAAAAGGAAACAAAAAGTACCAATAGACTCTATGGCAGTTACATTATTGATGACGTCTGATATCGACCGTCGCTCTATCTATAGCCTATGCATCCGAACATCGACACACTGAGTATAACACTCAGTGGTGGAATAAATCAAACATTTTAAGTCAACTCAAGCAAGCATACAACATATGAGGTTTCGCACACACAATAAGTAATCCTAACAACTCTAAGTCCATTCATTTATTTAATCCAATTTATTTATCTATTATTTCAGGTTATTTCCTTATATTATAAGCCCATACCAGATAGACTATGCTTTAAGACACTAAATAGCATGATGCGTCCTGTGTAGTGGCCCACTTTTAGGGCTTAGGTAGCTGCACCTACCTCCCCTGATACTTAAAGACCTGTAGCAGATAGTCGAGACCTGCCCACAAACCACTCCCAATATCTACACATCATATCAATCAGCACAAAGGGTGGATACTTAGGGACCCATCCTTAGACCACTCCTAATATCCACAACAATAACCTAAAATGCAGGGGCTCATCACAAAACCTTGTAGTTGCACCCATCATAATCAATCCATGGTAGTGGGCCCCAGAAGGATCAACTAGCTAGCAGTTGCTCTATCCCCTAGCTGATTAGTCGACCCATCCAGTGGGTGTCTAACTGATGGGCCATTAAC
>CANXYI011611202.1:0-10060 GCA_948208565.1 Hura crepitans
GTGTGCTAAGATTCATATTTAACATCACAACAACTCTAGGCCTTAAACCCTATATACAATAATGCCCTACTTATATACATATAAAAGATATAGAAAATATACCCTCTAGATGCTTGTAAGCTATACTGTAGGTGTTGAGACTGTGCTAAACACATATCTTCTACCTACATATCGGGAAACCAATACATTAAGTATAAACTCAATGGTGAATTTAATGTCATATGTGTAGAAGTAGTCAAACATGTAGTAAGCACACAAAATGCAATGACCATGGAGGTTCATGTAAATGTACTCTCAATCATACAATAACGAATTTTAATAATTACAAATTAGTGGTTTAGGTTATGTTATTATTCAAGCTACTTAAATTTTATTCTTTTGTTCTTATTTATACCAATTACATCATGTGATTTTAATTTTCTTCTTTTACACTAATTAAGCCTATATAAAAAAGACTACAATTTAAGACACTAGATAATAAAAAAGACTACACTTTAAGACATTGGATAATGAGATTTAGGTTGTGCAGTGGCCCATATTTTAGACCTCGATAGATGTACCTATGTAACTCCACTTTATAGCAAGAATTAGTGCATAGGAACCTCCCAAATTGGAGTGGTAGGGATTAGTCATGGTGGACCTCCCAATAGTAGAGATAATAGGAATTAATCATATGGGACCTCCTAAATCCCAAATATCATACAGGCTCAAGTGAATAGTAGGGATCATCCCCATGGGACCTCTTAAATCCTCTATAATATGGGTAAGTAGGGATTAGTCTAGGTGGACCTCCCAATACCTAAGTGTGCAAGGCTCTCTATGAAAACCTCAGTGCACTTGCCATATCATATACATAGGCAATGGCCCATAAGGACCAAAATCCCTAGTAGTTGTTAATTTCCAAGTTGACCAATCAACCCATGTGATGGCAATCAACCCATGTGATGCTTATAAGTCGAGGCTTTATGAATAGTACCTTCGAGGCTCAAAAAGGATGCTCAAAGTGCCGAGTCACCTTCACAAGGCTCGAGAAGAGGCACACTAGTCATGAAACTTTGAGAGGTAAAAAATGTTGAAAATGATGTAATTTAAAAATTTAGTAAAACTAATAAATTATTTTAGGCCATAATCTAGTAAGTCATAAGCTCAGATAGACTTAGGTCAAGAATAACCTAGGATATGCCTAGACAGACCTAAAAATATCATACCAGAAGGGTCAAAAACTCCACTGAGACCATTAGTGAAAGAATTTTAATTTTTTTGAGTTTGTTTGATAATTTTTTAAAAATTTCTAATTTTCTAAGGAATTAATTAACTAACTTACCAATGGAATTTTATCGTGAAATTTTATGAGGCCCTAAATATGCCTAATTAAAGATTTTTAGAAAAAACACAATGATTTTTTAAGGTTAAAGTGAATTTTAAAAATGCCTGAAGTTATAGCTGAAACTGAACATTTTCGCGATGCTCAAGTGCCACGTGTCACCACCCGAGTCACCCACTCATCACTATAAATACCTATGTAATGGCCATATGGACTCTTATTGCCACCTCACCCCTCTACTCACCTTTTTTCCTTCTCCCTCCTTTCTCCTTTTACTGATGCTAGCTTCACCCATCCTTTACCATTTTTGCCACCCATGGTCACTATTCCACCACCATTCTTCCACCATAAATAATGAAAAGGATGTGGGAAGGTGTCCATTAAGCTTATAGACCTCATAGATGTCCCTAGAAGTGGCAAAAATTCACTAAAGACTCAAGTTACATATATGGTGGGCTGAAAATCCAACTTCATGTGTAAGGGGTCTTTCTTCATTTTTATTGTAGTTTCTAATAGTCCCCTTAATTATACACAATCCCATGTAACTAGATTTTTTTAATTTGAAGCTTGTGTAATTTTTAGGATTTTTCTAAGTTAGTGCACGATGTCTATAGTCAATAGAAGAGAAGATGTGCAACAAGGGAATTAGCTATTCTAAAGAGTGAGAAAAGCCTTAAAGTGTGTATAGGTATGTGAATTTGATTGAATCAAAGCATGCCAAATTGTATTTGAATGTGAGTTATCTTGTACATGCCTATGGAAGTACTATATTTAAACATTTATTATTTGGGAACTAATGATGCAAGCCTAATTTGGTGTTGGTTATGTATGGTTTTGATGGTTTGTATGTTGAAGTGGTGAAGAAAAAAGGTGTAAAGCCATAATCTCATTTTGGCAGAGAGTTTTATTGAGATACTTTGGCATGTAAGTAATATGTGTAGTATATATGTATGGTGTATGTAATAGGAAAGAGTATGGTTAGTATAGAAATAGTTATGTATGTGGTAAATTTATTGAGATAATGGATGTATATGTATGGACATGATATGGCTAAGACATGTGTATGGGGTGTCATAGCATAGCATGCATGGTATGTTACGTGTGCTTGCTAGGATTATGGTATGTGACATGTATGATTAATGAAATATGGAAAATACATGTGTATGATCATGGGCAATCAATGGCTATGAGGTATGTATGCCATGGTAGGTATGGTAAGTATGGTATGTCATGATGTGTGATATGCATGAATGGCATGACATCATGAGCATGTGATGTATAACATGGAATATATGTAACCATGCATAGAAACATGGCATGTGTTATGACGAGTTAATGTAAAAAAAAGGGTTAAGAAATGGTGCAACAAATGGCTTGAAAATTGACTTTTAAGGCATGAACAAAAATGACCTATAATGCCATGAAATGGGACTTGAAATTTAGGCACTTCATATACTTAATGTTGATGGCAATGTAAGGCCATTGTTGTTGCCTTATTGGATTGAATGGAATGAGAGTATTTGTGGCTTAAAATGGCATGTTAATGTAGCTTGAAAAGGCATGGGAAAATGACTACGAAAAATGGAAATTGACCTATAATTGTATCCCTAAAAATAAAAGGGACTTATAACTGTGTAATGGATGATACTTATGTAAAAATGACTTGTAATAGGGACATGACAAGAACATGAAATATGACTTATGATAATGGCATGTAAGAGGGACAAAAATGGACCTATAGCCATTTTTTTTAAATGGACTTATAACTATCCAGTAATAAAATAGGCCTATATCTGTCCGGCTAAAATTTGATTGTGGGAAATAAATCATAATTGTCTATTAATAAATTGTAAATAATTTAAAATGGTGATTAGTAATAAAATAAACAAAAATAAGAGACAATTATCCCATTTGTTAGACACCTACTAGATAGATTGACCAATCAACTAAGGATTAGCAGTTGCTAGATATTTGTCTATTTATTAAACTAGGCCGATGCAATGATCGGAGTCCATAAGATGGGCCACTGCACTATATTGTTGATATTTCTATTTGTTCATCAGACTAAGCCGGTGCAACAGTCGAGGTTCACAAGATAAGCCATTGCACTAGGGCTAGTGCAGTGTCTGAGGTCTAAAATGAAGAACCATTACAAAGTTTGAGTTCCCTCTTGGTCTAGTGTCTGAAAGTCTAGTCTACCTAGTTGGGTCTACTTATGAAACAAAATAATTCACCTAATGACAGATAATAGTAACACATAAATTAATGACAGTTTAGAAATGACATAAGTGGAAATAATTGAATTATCAGACTAGTTAATAAAATAGTATTATTTTGCTACATGGCTATTATATATCGCATTCATGTATCCATGGCATGTTTGATTTATATGTATGCTTACATTGACATGTTTTTATTATTTCAAATTCACTACTGAGTTTCATACTCACCATACCAGTGTTTTGGTGTGCAGGTAATAGCAAGTAACAGTCTAGCCTTAAGTTTTGTGCTGTCTAGTAATAAAGGCATTGAAGGGTATAAAATTTTGTATTTTAATGGTTTTAGTAGGCACTTATATAAATATTATAAGTTATAGGTCTAGCTAGCTTAGAAGCTGCTAGAGTTTGTAATTATAAGTGTAATAAGTGATGTATAAGTAGAGCCTCTATTCTAATGTTTTGGACCTAAGGCCCTGTGTGATGTCTGAATGTCTATTAATGATATATTGATGATAATAGAGGACTAGAAGGGTCTAAAGGGTGATAGAAGTAATGGTTGAGTTTATTAGAGGTGTTTTTTAACAGATCAAAATTTTTAAAATGTCACCCAAGTAGTTG
Source organism: Hura crepitans (assembly GCA_948208565.1). Classification (NCBI taxonomy): domain Eukaryota; kingdom Viridiplantae; phylum Streptophyta; class Magnoliopsida; order Malpighiales; family Euphorbiaceae; genus Hura; species Hura crepitans. The sequence goes on from CANXYI011611202.1 coordinate 4,162, forward strand.
TTATGCTACCCAAATTTAAAAAAAATTTATAATTATCTGTACGATTGGTTTATAGGTTAAATATACCATGAATAATGATGTCTAAGTGATAGATATAGAATCTAGGCAATATCTTCCCATATAATAAATAATTTGTAAGTGTTAAGTGAATGTAGGTGTGAAGCAATTTTAAGATGGGTGACCTAGTGGGAAGTGCATCGTCTATCAGGTTTCTTTAGGAATCTGGTAGGGGGTGTGACACTGGTTTGTATTAGAGCATAAGTTAAATGTTCTTAGGTATTTTACATGAGTGCTAGTGTCTGGCAATTGATTATTTCAATATGCTACACTATAATGAGGCTGATAGTTTATGTTTCTTTTGTAGTTAATCAAAATGAGCGACATAGCACTAGAAAAATGGGTAGAATAAGTAGCTAGTTATACTCTCACCACTATACAGGGAGTAGGCTATGCAACCATTCCTAAGCCTAGTGATGTTGCACACTGGCCTCTACCTTAGACATAGCCACAGACCTAGGTATCCCTGATACTGTTATAGTAGATAGTGGATTTGCTCAAACACACCATAATAATAGTTCTACCTCCTCTACCAGCTCTAGTACCTCTTCCATCAGCTCCAGTTCCTTCTCTGCTTCTACCCCTATTTACATTACAAAAGATACTTAAAGAGGGTAAATAAAATGAGGGCTATAAACTTTATGTGAGCTAGAAGAGATGATGTAACATAAGCAGAATATTGGCTAAAGTGGAAATTAAGGATACTGGAATAGTTAAAGTGTACAGAGGAGGAGAGTTTGAAATCTACCACTTCTCTACTATAGGAAGAGGCATTCCACTGGTGGGACACTATTAAGAAGAGAAAAATACTAGTAGATCTTACTTGGGAGTTCTTCTAGAAGGAGTTTATAAAGAGATATATACCTAAATCATATAAAGATAAGAAGAGGTAGGAGTTCTTTAAGCTAAAAAAGGGTAGGACATTGGTATTCAAAAGGACTTTACTAGAATTAGTAGATATGTAGAATACTTTATCCCTACTGAGGAAGAGAAATGCAAAAGGTTTGAAAAAGGCCTTAATGTAAAGTTGAGAATGCAGATATCTACTACACAAATAAGAGATTTTTTAGTTCTAGTGTCAGCTACATAAGCCATGGAGGAAATGGTGCAAGAAAAGAGAGAGGTCTTTTAAAGAAAGAGACAATTCACTATAGGGCAATCTAGTCCAGTCCCAAGTGCCAGTGAAATATAGAGAGAGACACAGTCTCATCTAAAGCACTAGACATAGAGTCAAACACAATTTTTTAGGTTTGGGCATCATCATTATCCATACCCTAACCACCACAACTAGCTTGCAGTGCTTCAACCACTATGGCTAGAAATACACCTTTGCCCTATGGCACTTGTAACAAAAGACATTGGGGTCAGTGTAGATAGGCCAAAATAAAGGGATATTTTATCTGTAGGTCTAGAGACCATTTTAGAAGGGAGTGTCCTTAGAGATGATAGAGGGTGCTCGTACCTAGGCATCAATAGTGCCTCAGAGTAGGGTGTAGAGACAAGCTAGAGGTGATCAAGCTAGTAGTAGTTAGGGGATAAGCTTAAAAGCCCATGTACTGGCCGAATAGTATGCAATCAAGGCTCATGAAGAAGAAGAAGCTCTATATGCCATTACTAGTAGTTTTTATTTATTTGATGTTCCAGTTTTGGCATTATTAGATCTAGGATCTACTCATTCTTATATATGCACTACATGAGCACATGATAAAGAACTAGATCCAAAACATGGAGGCCTAGATATTCATGTTAGTAATCCCATTGGATAGAATGTGACTGTGAATAAAGTATACATACACCATCCATTGATGATTCATGAATAATTATTTCCTGCTGATCTGATTGAACTACCCTTCCATGAATTTGATTTTATCTTAAGAATGGATTGGTTATCTAAACACTGAGCTGTAGTTGATTGTAAACATAAGAACTGACCCTCTAAACTACAGAAGGATAGGAAGTGACAATTGTAGGTGAGATAAGCTTTTTGAATAATCTCATTTTAGCTTTTACAACAAGAAAACTCATTCATAAAGGCTATGAGGCATACCTAGCCAATGTCATTGACACTAATACTTCCACACCTAGCCTTGAATATATTTTAATAGTTTCTAAATTTCTTGATGTGTTTCCTCATGAGTTGCCAAGATTACCTCTGCAGAGGGAACTTAGCTTTAAAATTGAAGTGTATCCTAGTAATTCTCATTTATCCATTACTCCCTATAGAATGACACCTACTGAGTTGAAGGAACTAAAGGAACAGTTGCAAGACTTGTTAGATAAAGGTTTTATCAGACCTAGTACTTCACCCTAGGGAGCAATTGTGCTCTTTGTAAAGAAGAAAGATGGGCCACCTGGTTATGTATTGATTACAGATAATAAATCAAAGTGATAATGAAAAATAAATATCATTTGCCTAGAATTAATGATCTTTTTGATTTGCTTCAAGGTATTAGTGTCTTTTCTAAGATAGATCTATGATCAGGATACCATCAGTTGAGGATTAAAGAGGCAAATATTCCTAAAACTACTTTTAAGACTAGATACACACATTATGAGTTCTTAGTGATGCCATTTAGACTCACTAATACCCTAGTAGCTTTTATAGAACTAATGAATAGGGTGTTTCAACCATACCTTGATCAGTTTATGGTAATATTCATTGATGACATTCTAGTGTACTCCAAGACAAGAGAAGAACATGAACAACATCTCAGGGTTGTGCTACAAACTCTGAGAGAGAAACACTTATATGCCAAGTTGAGTAAGTGTAAATTCTAGCTGAATAAAGTGTCTCTCCTAGGCCATATAGTGTCAGTAGAGGGTATCAAAGTTATCCTTAGCAAGGTTAAAGTAATGTTAGAATGGGAACCTCTAAGAAATGTCATTGAGGTATAGAGTTTCCTAGGATTGGCTAGGTATTACAGAAGATTTGTTCAAGGATTTTCAATGATTGTAACACCTATGACTAGGTTGATAAGAAAGAATGTGAAATTTGAATGGGATACAAAATGTTAAGAGAGTTTTGATGAGTTGAAAAAGATACTGACTGAAGCTCCTATCCTAATCCAACCTGAATAGGGAAAGGACTTTGTTATGTATAGTGATACATCACTTAATGGATTAGGTTATGTGCTGATGTAAGAAGGAAAGGTGGTAGCTTATGCTTTAGGACATTAGAGTTAGCTGTAATTGTCTTTACCTTGAAAATTTAGAGCCATTACCCATATAGTGAGAAATGTTATATTTACACTGATCATAAGAGTTTGAAATGCCTCATCACTTAGAAGGAGTTGAACCTAAGACAAAAGAAGGTGGCTAGAATTAATAAAAGATTATGATTGTTTGATATATTACTACCCAGGAAAGGCTAATGTTGTTGTAGATGCACTGAGCAAAAAGTTCATAGTGACATTATGGGCCATGAATGTTAGATTAAGGTATATGAGGAAGATGCCATTTTGGTAGAATATAGGTTAAACCTAACTTCAAATAGTAGATAATGGAGGCCTAAATCAAGGATGAACAGTTGGTACATATTGTAAATAAAGTCAAAGAGGTGAAGGCAGTAGGGTTTGAATTGAGTGAAAAAGGATATATATATGGTACGTTGTGTGTACCTAGCACAAATGACTTGAGGTTACAAATATTAAAAAAGGCACATAAAACTCTTTATTTGATGCACCTCAGCAGTACAAAGATGTATTTAGACTTAAAACCTCATTACTGGTGCTCAGGGATGAAGCAAGATGTAACAGAATATATGGCTAGATGTCTGACATGTCAACAGGTAAAAGATGAACATCAAGTTCCTTCTAAATTGCTAGATCCTATAGCAATACTAGAATGGAAGTGGGAAAAGGTTATAATGGATTCATAATGGGACTACCTATGACCAGAAGCAAATGTGATGCTATGTCGGTAATTATAGATAGACTAACTAAGGCAACATATTTTATCCCTATCAGAATAGATTATTCCCTAGAGAAACTGGCAAAATTATACATAGTTGAGATTGTGAGAATCTATGGTGTGCCAGTGGTTATTATTTATGACAAAGACCCTATGTTTACTTTCAAATTTTAGAGGAAGTTACATGAAGCTTTGGGTACCATATTGACCTATAGTTTAGCTTTTTACCCTCAAACAGATAGTTAGAAAGGTTGATACAAGTGTTAGAGGATATGCTGCAAAGCTATGCTATTGAGTTTAAAGGTAGCTAGGACTAATAGTTGTCCTTAGCTAAATTTGCATATAATAACAGTTATTAAGCCAGTTTGGGCATGGCACTTTACAAGGCACTATATGGCAGAAGGTGCAGAACTCCTCTATGTTGGAGTGAAGTTAGTGAAAGCAAGATTATGGGTATTGATTTTATCAAAGATGTAAAGGATAAAGTCAAGCTTATTAGAGAGAGATTAAAGGTTGCCACTAAGAGGAAGAAATCTTATGTTGAATTAAAAAGGAGGGACATTAAATATGAGGTAGGTGAAAAGGTGTTTATAAAAGTATTGCCATGGAAAAAGGTATTTAGGTTTGGTAAAAAGGGGAAGCTTAGCCCTAAATTTATTAGTCCTTATGAAATCACAAAAAGGGTAAGACCATTGGCATACAAGTTAGCTTTGCCACTTGAGTTACAATAGATCCATGATTTGTCCCATATTTCAATGCTCAGACAGTACATATCAGATCATTCATATGTGATCTCAGTAAAGACGATTAAAGTTTAGCCAGAAATGAGCTATGAAGAAGAACTAGTACAAATCCTAGCCAAAAATGTCAACCAATTGAGAAATAAAGCTATACCACTAGTTACAGTGTTATGGAAACATCACAACATAAAAGAGGCTACATGGGAAGCTGAGGAGCAGATGAAGGCTCAGTACCTACATTTGTTTACACCAGGTAATTTTGAGGATTAAATTTCTTAAGAGAGGAAGAATTGTGATGCTTGTAAGTTAAGGCTCCATGAATAGTACCCCCCGAGGCTCGAAAAGGGTGCTTAGAGTACCGAATCACCTTCATGATGCCCGAAAAGGGGCATATTGGTCACAAAACTTTGATTGGCCATAAAATGGTAAATAAGACTTAATTTAAAAATTTAGTAGAACTAATAAATTATTTAAGCCAAAATCTAGTAGGCCGTAGGCTCTGATGGACTTAGGTTAAGAATGACCTAGGACATGCTCGGATAGACCTGAAATACCACACCCTAAAGGTTAAAAATTCCACTGAGGCCATTAGTGAAGGAATTTTAAAATTTTGAGGTTGTTTAGTAATTTTCAAAATTTTTAATAATTTAGGGATTTTTTAAGGAATTAGTTAACTAACTTGCCAATGGAATTTCACGATGAAATTTTATAAACCTATAAATGAGCCAAATTAAAGATCTTCAAAACTAACGTGATGATTTTTAGAGGTCGAAGTGAATTTTAAAAAGTTGCCCGAAGTTATAGCTAAAAATTGAGATTTTTTGGGGTGCCACATGTTACGACCTGAGCCACCCTAGCCTTACTATAAAATAGTGGATGCTAAGTGGGAGGGCCACCAAGTGACACCTCACCCTCCACCTCACTTTTCTCCCTCACTTTCTTCCCCAAGCTAGCCAATGCCATCTCCCTCTTGAATCCTTCAATTTTGCTTCAATTCAAGCTCTATTCCCACCAATAATTAAACTAAAAATCACATTAATTGGGTAAAAATTAATCCCTAAAGGCTTGGGACACCATAGGTAATCATAAAAGCCAAGAAAATTCACCAAAGGGCTAGTGTATATAAAGGGTGGCAAGAATTTTAAAATGTGGTGTAAGTGTATTCTTTCATTTTTATTTTATTTCTAATGGGA
>CANXYI011611296.1:0-12690 GCA_948208565.1 Hura crepitans
GAGGAGCTAACCACCTTTTCTCTCTCTTCCGCAACTTATTCTCTACAATATGATAATTTTTTTTTTAATTTTCTATATTATTCAGTAGTACATAATGCACAGCATTTGTCCCCTCAATCTTCTCTCGATCTCAAAATTATAATAAATTAATAACTAAAGCACTTGAGGCAAATGAAGATATTATTCTCAAGTTATTCAGCATATATCTCCAGTCATCAATCATATTTTTTTTATAATTATTTAGTATTCATGAAATTTAAGTTAATTTTTAAATTATTATTTCTCATCCTCAAGACAAAAATAGGAGAATCCTCATTAAATTAATTAATTAGAGTGTGTTTATATATAATATCTCTCTAAATCCCTCTCCTAAAATTAATTAATTACTCTTTCCTTTCCATTGTGTATTTTCTTTTAAGCAAGTGGAAGCTTCCTCATGCACATATAAAAATGATTTACATTTACAAGATAGCATAGAAATATAATAATATAAATAATATATATATTAATTAAAGGCAATAGAGAAAATTAAAAAAAAAAAATTCCTATCTCCTCTAGAAGGTAGCTCTCAATTGATTGATTAAAGAAACCTATAACAGCAAACCCCACCATTAATGTGAATACAAGAATTTAAGCACTGAGGAGGCAATTGGCTTTTTCTGTATAATTCTTTCTTCATCAGAAGTTCGAGAAATGATTTTGCGACTGTTGCATCATCTGTAGATCACTCGTGGTTTGGCACGAATTATCCTCAACAATCAATGTCCTACCACCAAATCAATTTATAAAAATTAAAATTAGACTCGCATTTTAAATATCTTTTTATATAATTATCGTATAATTTTTTTTTTGTTGGTATGAAAAGAATTCTTTGAACTTTTTTCCAAAAAAAGAATAATAAAAACAAGAAAATCAAACATTAAAAGCCCTCCATCTTTGAAGTCAATTTTGCATTCACTCTGATTTTTTTTTTTTAAAGTAAATTAATTTCTCACTCCAAAAAATGATAATTAATTCATTTTTGTCAAACTAAATACTTACTCTCGAGGACGAGATGCCCATAGAGAGCTGAGTGCTCGTAGCCGCCCATAATATTCACCAATCACCAGGAAACACCGCGCCGCCTGTCTCACCGTCAATATCCGGCGTAACTGGTGAAGGGTCTGCTGCCTCAAGTTATCAGCCTACATTCCAAATACACATAATAATAAAATCTCTATCGAGTTCATATCCAAAAAAAAAACAAAAAGAAGAATAAAATCAATAAAATTAATCCATAAAATATTAAAAAAACATTAATCAGCATGCAGAAACTGTTAATGTGCACAAGGACCAAACATTCAAAGACGTTGAAAACTCAAGAACTTGTCCTATTCATAAATATGGACAATTACCTATCATTCATCAATGGAAAAAAAAATTCAAATATATATATCTATAAAAATTTCATAATAGATTAAATAATTATTGGGATTTTGATAATATATATTTAAAATTGTTGTTGATAGGCGAAGCTAGGGTTTTTATTTGAAAAAAAAAATCATTATCTAACCACCTTATGATAGCAACGTTTCAGATGAAAAAACAACATCAAAAACCCTAGACATCAACATTTCATCAGCAAAATAATCAACAGAAATATGAAATATTCCATACTTTTTAAAGGGACCATCCACCACACTATACGCAAACATGTAATCAAGATTATCATTTTAAACATATAAACATGTTGACCTTTTACAACTGATAGCGACTACTTTAAATATATCTTATTTTTTAATTTATTCTTAGCGGTTCAAAATTGATATATTTAAAATATATCGGATAAATACTTATAAAATAATATTTTAATATAAATTTGATTTTTGTGAGATGGATGGTCCATATCATATATAATTGATACAAGTGTGTGTTATACGTATAGTAGACTAATTTATTTAAATAAAGAGTGTAAAATATGGTTCTTATTTGTAGCTAAAAAATCAATAAAAAATTGTTAAATAAAATTGAAGTGAAGGAAGTGTAAGCAATGAGGTAGAATTGGCGGCGCAAAATTCGATGCCTATAGAATATAATGATAGAAACATTTCAACTCGCACTTTTGCTTTACTTCATTTGTGTTTTCTTTCTATTTCTCGATCTCAAACCTTTCAAATTTTATTATTATTTCGACTGAAAATTTTAAATTTAAATCACCATAAAACACTTACATGTTTTTATATTCATGATTCGAATAATTAATTCATCGTTTCATAAAAAGATTAATTTTAATTTTTTATATGACATTTTATTATTAACTTGATTTATAATTAAAAAGGATTTCTAGTTATACTCATACCCTAAATCGAGTGGGGCCGTTTTCATAAACAAGATATGTATATATATATATATATATGCACAGAAAAATATCAACTTCATTATAATGATGAGTTTAGGAAGATGGATTAGTCAAAATGGCAATCCTCAAGTTGATGACTGTGGAGTCCTGATCTTGAAAAAAGCATAAAAAGGTAGATAACACCTAGCTTAAAGCATGAAAATAATAGGATCCAAGAAATAATTGTAACAATTTTGAGTGAGATATACTACTTGTTTCAACCTTAGAGAGCACTAAACTTGCAAGTATTCAATATCATTTTCGTGGAGCAGTACCAAACTTAACTTGGACAACAGCTACTCTAATTTCATTTTCCTTCCTACTTCCTAGATAATTAAGGTTCTAACCATTGATTTTAACATAAATTTCTTACCCAAACAAACTTGGTTTTAGTAAATACTGTTCAAATTTTGTTTTTTGTAGTTCATATGCCAGTTAATGCATGTGAGTGGATCTTATAAATTCAGTGTAAAGAAGCATTTTTTACCTGGCGGATAAAGCCTTCTAGATTGGCAAGTTTGCCTAGTGCAACTGCCATTTGCTGCATGCCATCAATCACTGGGCCACTTGCAATGGTGTCAACTAAAGACTGCTGGAGCTGCTCTTGGCCTTGAGAGAGAGCTTCTTCTGCCTGCTGTGAGGAATGTTGTAGGCTGTAAATCCCCATAATTTGCTGTTCTGTTAATGGGTCTAATTGAGATGTTAACATCTGCTCAGGCAAATTAGAAGAAAAAAAAACAAAAAAGTTAGAATGGGGGCTATTTTGGTCATTTCATAAGTTGCATGAAGGTTACTCCTTTTGGGCTAAAAGTTTTTGCCATTATACTACACATTCAATGGCTGTAAAACATTATTATATGATAAAGATTCCTAAAGTGATTTTTGCCATTAACTCCTTTTTCTTGTTTCTTCTTTATCTATTTCATTAAGGAAAGGTCTCTACTTTAGGGCACTTTGATTTGTCTAATCACTTTTAAATGGATAATGTGCCCTTTTAAAGGGAATATTTCATCTCCTAAGAGACATCATTGCATGCTCCTTTTGTGAAAATTACCAGAATTGCCTAACCCAGTTTGTAAACAGTTTTGGATATGCAGACCTTGATGAGTTCTGATGGCCTGAAACCGCCCATCCAGAGGAAGCACCGCTCCGCCGGACTCAACCACATTCCGGTGATAAGGTGAAAAACATCAGATTTAGCAGCCACTCCTTTCAACCGGAAAATTTCATCATAATGTGAAATGTATCTATCTACTATAACTCTTAGGTCACCATCTGGTAAATGAGCTTGTAACGCAGTCCTCAGCTCTGACATGTGCCTATGCTCATCCTCTAACCATCTTGCATACTCCATATCAAATATTGCAGCTCCTACAATACATAATTTATAAGAAATTTCTTACAAAAAATGAAATTAGACATGTTGAACGATTGTGTGATACAGTATTATATTAGATCATGAGTAAAGTTTGAATCTTTATGTACCCAAAAGAAAAAAGTTTGAATCTTTCAGATTATTTCACATACCCAATTGGATTTTATTTAACCAAAAGAATTAGATATTCGCTAAAAGCAGAAAAGTTAATAGCAAAGATCAATAATTGATTGGATTAAAAGTTGAAACCAAATGCTTGTAAAAGGGCAAGCAATATTTCTTGGGATAAATATTATATACAAACTAAATATTCTTTAAAACACTGTTGTGATTAAAAAAAAATTGCGGAAGATTTTGTTCACATAACTTGGTCAAACTAAGAAACCTTTGCCAAATGGATCATTGAGATTGTAATGTAAATTCAAATTTTGACTGGAATAAAACCCATCAAATTTGAAAGATTTAAAGTATAGATGTTTGAGTCAATACACAATTACCCAGTAGCCAATTGAAATAAGAAACATGTTTTAAAAGAAATAAAATTCATAATTTTTGAAGGAAGAATAAACTATCAAAGAAGATTTTGTCTTTGGTCTTATATGACTTATTTAATCTGAAATTATAAATTAATATTTTGATTAATTTAAACGTCACTTAATCATGTTCCACATCCCCACCAAGACAAATCACCAGCTGCCATGTCAACAATTTATAAAATATATCCACGAAAAGGATTGTACTTTTATCCCATTTATATTTTTTCATCAAAATATTTTATTATTTTACTATCAAATTCTAGGGACTCACCAGGGCTTATATTGCCAGCAGCACCATCACACCCACTTAAGAACAACCCCTAAAAAACAAACCCATAAAAAATAATTAATTAAAAAAAGATGCAATTAGTAAAATTTGGAATTCTTTTTTTTTTCTTTGGAATTTTAGCAATATAAAATGCTTAAATTTAAAAAAGAAAAGAAAAGAAAAGAAAAAACCTGCTGGCGAGCTCTTTGGAGATCTTGCTCTAATTGGGTAAGTTTTATTCTACTAGATTCTAGCTGCTGCACATAGGCCTGTTTTAAGATAAACAAGAGACACATTAATGATGCATTGTTGCATTAATTTCTTGCGCCAACAAATGCACATAAAATAAAATTTTCATGCCTATATTTTCCAAACGGTATTTTTTTTTTTTATCAATTTTACATATAAAATTGAAGGCATTAGATTGGACCTCCAAGCTGGTGGAAAATGACTCTTACCTTCTTCCTTATACGGCTCTTTCTTGCAGCTTCTCTGTTTTGAGCTAAACGTCTCAATGTCTGAAACCAACATGAAAAGCAACGAACTTTCTTACAATTACTTTTCAAGAACATAAAAAAATGGAGTCGAGAAATTTATACAACGCAAAAAGAGCAAGGAAGGGTAGATTTTTTTTTTTTTTTATTTTCAATTATGGTACCTTGGCATCAAGCTGTTTCTCAGATGTTGAACCTTTCCTCTGCCATATTACAGAATCCAAATGTGAAATATAGAATTTAGAAAGATGAAGAGAAATGCAGTGCTTGAAAATTGTAAAATTTGGTCGAAAAAAATGAGAACATTCTCAATTTCTTGGCAGAAAATGGAAAAAAAATCGAATTTACTGAGTGGGGTGGAGCAAAGGTAAGAAAAAGAAATTTTTAAGCTGCAAATAATACAAGGCTAAAGGAGAAAAGAATTGTTTTTGTGGAAATTCAAGGGAAAAAAAAGAGAAAATAATTATTTAAGAAATCTCACAGAATTTCTGGGAAGCAACTCGGAAAACTGGTGCTGCTGTTCTTGAACATGAAATGGGTAAACAAAATCACTATTATCTGCCATTTGCTGTGACATTGAGAATTTGAGATCCCTAGTTAAATGAACTGAATTTAGAGGTTGAAAAGGAACAGGCTTAACTGGGAGTTACAGCCATTGGGGTGGGGTAAAGTGAGTTATTATTGTTGTGTAGAAACAGTGGTTTATACTTTATACTGTGAAGATTCTCACTTTGGCCTTTTATATCTACTTCTATTCTACCCCATCTCTCTCTATCTCTCTCTTCATGTCAGACATTGAACAGAAAATCTCCAGAAATCAGAGAAACTCTGTCCATCTTTGATTTACTTTGGTTTGTTGGGATCTGTGTATTTTGAAGATAAAACTCTGAGAGAGAGAGAGAGAAGAAAAACAGTAGAAATAACAAAAAAGATACTAACTTTTTCCTCAGTTTTGGGATTTGGAAGGATTGACAAGATATACTAAATACTAAAAGAGAAACTGTAGTTAAAGACCTTTTCTTGGGGTTGTTTTGCAGGTGAAGGATTGAGCTCTGATCGTGCTCCTGTTCTTGAGGTATCACTTGCCATCTCAAATTGTTGTTGTTGATGATATTGTTGCTGTTGAACAAAAGCTGAAGGTGGTGCTTTTTTACTTATTGGAGATTCTGGGTCCAGCTGGGCCTCAGCGTTACTTGAAAACGTGTTCGCTGCTGATCCTGAGTCTGTGCTCTCTCCTCCTGACTTCGAACTTCCCTGAATTTTGATTAAACAAAAGTTTTAAAACCAAAAGGACCAAACCCCACTAGATTTAAAAGGGAAGATGATTAGATGAAATTCTTTTATTAAGTCCCTCAAGTTTATTCTTTTATCTAGAACGGCACATCCAAAGACAAAAGAAATAGTCAAAGATGGAGAAAGCAAGCTAAGAAACTACTACTCTTGGAGTCTGCTGGAATCTCATTGGCCAAGAAGGGAACATCTCCAGAGTAGCTGCAGGTCTTCCTGTTACTGTAAATAAAGCTGCAAGAATCAACCGAAAAAATATCTCAGAGGATCATCATCATCATCATCACCCCCAGCAAAATGATAAAGAACTTTATTAAGCATGTTCATAACTTTTTCTACCTAATCCTTTTTTCCTTTCTTTGAAGTTGTATAAAAATGGAGGAAAGGGCATCATAAAATCATGTTAAAGAGGTCAGATTACTATGTTTGTAGCTTCACACCATTCAATTCTCTAGCCCAAGAATGATTACAGTATTAGAAATGGTAACCCGTCTACTGTACCCCTCAATTGACATATTCAAACCTCTTTTTCTCTTTCTATCTCTCTCTGCTTTTTTTTTCTTATGAAGAGTTTGTTATACTTATCAAACGTCACAAAAGTGGGGGAAATGATAGAGAGAGAAAGAGAAGCATACGTGCTTTAGCTTCATCATTCCTAATTTTAACTCCGTGCAGAACAATTGCTTCTTCAAGCTCACCAAAATCAAAAGCAGATCCTTCCTGATTACTAAATAAGAAAAATTGAATAAAACCCACATCAGAAATCAACAAAAGCGATCAACTTTATGAACAAAAGCACACTAAGATTTGCTTCTTTGGAGGAAATTTGAGAACAAACATGAAACTGGTTGATGGGTTGGTGAGTCCATGGAGAGCTGCATAAGAAAGATGATGATTAGAAGGAGCTGATTCTGATAAACCAGTCTCTCCAACCCCTTGGCTAGCCATGCAAGAGACACTCTCTTTTTCAGACCATTACAATCTTTTCTTCAAACTGAAATAAAAAGGAGAGCAAAGAGATGGTAAGACAAAAAAAAAATGAAGACAAAAAACAATAACATAAAGTGTTCATACATACTTATATATATACATACAAATTGCTATTGGTCTAGAAAGAAACAGAGAAATTAGCTACGCTATACACAACTATATTCAAAATAGTTCCAAGAATTCATTTAGGTTTACCTTTGAATTGTAAAGGAAGGTATAGAAGGAGCAAAACCCAACTCAGATATTAGAGAGAGAGAGATAGAAAGATCAAAGCTTTCTTGTCAAAGTATATAAGTTGCCACAAAGAGGGACAAGTCTTTTTCTCAGAAATATCCTTTCTTGCTTTGTAACTTTTGATCTTTCATGTGGTCTCTATCCTTTCCTTTCCTCAGCCTCACTCCTTCTATGTGAAGAAAACAAATCTGATTTGATTTTATGGTTTTTGGGTTTTGCTTTTTCATTAACTTCTCTTTCTCTTTGTATCTAGTACAAGTGTAATAAATATTTATCAGTTTTTGAAGCTCATCATCCCCAATAGTACACACACCAAAAATCCTGTCTTTGCAGGGCCTGCCTCATGCCCTCTGGGTTGTGTGAGGTTTTTACTAACAATAAATAAATAACAATTTTTTAAAAAAAATAATTAAAAAAAAGAAGAAAAATTTAGAAAAATAAAAAATAAAAAGGTAGGGTCTTTGCAAGGAACCCACTAGAATTCACTGACTCCTACTCCACTCTCCTCTCTCCTCTAACCGCCTGTTCATTCTTATTGGCTCTTTCAATAGGGCTCATCAGGATTCAAGTACTGGCAGAAGGAAAAAGATAAAATTTTATTAAATACCCAATAAATTCATACACTAAAACTTTAGATGAGCCAAGTTGTTTTTTTCCAATTTTTCACAAAATCATGGGAATGAATGGAGAAAATAAAAAGAAAAGTTTGAAAGGGTGTTTTCTTCATCTTTTTATGCCTCCAAAGGGAAGAACTTTATTTACTTTTGACAACTCAAGGGCCAAAATAAGACAGATTTTTTTGTTTATTACTTATTATTATTTATTATTTTTTATAGTTTTGATATACCATTTCAACCAAAACAATAGAATAATGATCCCCAAGCAAAAACCCACTTGCATGTATATTATAATGAAAGTTCAGAAGAAAAAAAAAATGAAAAATTTATATATTAATACAAGTCCTTGAGATGGATTTGCTTGGTATTATCCCCTTGGTTGATAGGTCAACATCCATTGCTTGTCATCACCTAAAACCATGCCACATTAAGATTCCTCGCTTTTAATAGTAATAGAAAATTGCTCCTGTAAATCTATAGGGTCATTACAGAAGGGACTTTTTTACATCATTAGGGTCTTAATCTCTATATTAGGTAAGACTGCCCTTAATCTTCATCTTTTAGGGCATACATGTGTAAGTGAAGCTGCCCCATGTAAAGTCTAGAACCAATTCTCAAATCTATTGAGTTTAGATAGCCATAAGAAGCATTATTGATGTTCATATAATATGCTTTTAGAGAGAGAGAGAGAGAGAGGGGAGGGACCCATGATTTCTTTTTTTTTTTTATTTAATAAAAAAATATGGAAGCAAATATTTTATGTTGTGCTCATCTACTAACTTTGTAGGTAAATATGCCCCTCTACCAATTATTCCTCTATGATACCAATGATTGGCCTGAAAAAAAACAGGTGTTTAGCTAAAAGAAAGTAGCATCCTTTGATTAGGTAAATATGTATTTCGATTTTCAGCCATAAAATAAGTATTATACTTTTGTTATCTATCAACTTTACAACATGTTCTTCGTAAGCAAGATTACGAGACTTCTTTTATAGCATAGATTCTTTTAATTAGATCTTGCAAAACCGGATATATTTTAATTATATAGAATTTATAATTTTATCTTTGAATTAAATTTAATGATAAATTAATATAAGTACAAAAATAGGTTGAATAATGAAATGATACTTTAATTTTTTTGGGATATTATCTGATTTATGTGAAAATCAAGTTTTTGCAATATAGCGTAGATGGTAGAAGAATAATGAGAAAGGAGATAAAAAGAAAGTATTTTTTTTTATTTAAATTAGCAAAAATAGCTGTAGATTGAAATATTTTGAAAAATAATTTGATAATAATAAAAAAAAAGCTTAATATAAAACTAATATTTTTTAGATCCAGGTAAGTTGAGGTTAGAAAAATGCAACTATAAAAAAATAAAAATATTAATGAAGTTCCTTTGCCTAAATGCTTGGTAGAGAGGTGATTGGTCTTAGATCAAATCCATAAATTAATTATGCCTTTTGAAGAATTCATTCAACTATTATTTTTTTTAAGCATTACTTGTGAGATAAGTATATATCGTAAAATAAATGTAAAAATTAAAGTAATATGAATTATATTATTCTAGTTTTATATCATTACCGCAGTTGCGTGATCTACTGTTTCTAATTATTAATTTAATCAAGAAATTTATTTTTCAGAAAACAAAAATTGTCAGCAAGAGAAAGCTACTTACCCTAATAAACATTGTTTTGACCTAGCACTTACTTGAAAAATAACATCTGCCAATGATTACCAGCAGGAATTTTTTTTTTGGCAACAATAGGAAAATCATGGTTAATTATAATTCTTCGTGTATCAATAATGCAATCTACCATAATTTCTGGACAGAAATATTATTGAACCCTTCGATGAAAAATGCTTTGTTTTTTTGTACAATAATCGATGCAACTTGCTGGGCATTTGTATTCTGATTTAAACACCATTGAAACAACCAAAAATAGCTTATAATGGTCCCCCTCAATGTTGCATTACAGAAATTATGGCTAAATCGTAAGGAAAAGTAGTGATTAGGTACATTCGGCAGGGACGGATTTTTAATAAATATGAAAGATAAATTAAAATATATATATATATATGTACAAGGAATTTAAAAATCAAAGGGAGGTCAAATTGTAAAATAAAAAATTTTTAAAGAGCAAAATTTAAAAGTACAATGGACCTACTAGAAACAGAGGGGGACCAAGCCCATCCCAACATTTTTTCTTTTTTTAGTTTCATGCTTGACATTCAATACACTGAATGCATTTAATATATACCGTTAATGAAAAATAAAATAATAATATTTTTTAATTTAAGAGTCCTCAATGTGTACGTCCAATGGACCTGAATGTAATTCCCAAAATTTGGACGTATCTTATAATTGAAACTTGGTAGTTAGAATTGGTAGAATATTTCTCAAGGCCAGCTATATACAAATTGAGTAGGCTGGAAATTTTTCAGTCTGCACAAAATATTCATGCACACAGTTAGATTTCTGTTGGGCCAGGTTTAAATATATTGACTTCTATCACTCAACATAAACTATAAAGTCAAACCCAGGTACTTTCCTAGGCCAACTTTCTCCAGGACAGCAGTAAAACCTAAGAAAATAATCCAAACAACAAAACCTTAATCTCGTACTACATAACTGTATACACCTCGATATTGAGTAAACAGTGAAAAGGAGTACAATGACATTAACAAAAGCTGATTATAAAAGAGAGTAGAGTAGATCATAGAGACTTTCTCTGTTCTTCCTATTTCTAATTCAATGATCAGATAATAACAAAAGGCATATAGACAGAATTCCATCTTCACAGAAAAACACAATTAACAGGTCGAGGACCAGAAAAATTCCCAAGACATTGTAGCTTTATGAGTGTAATAAGAAATTATCGAAAGACTTACAGGCCATCATTTTTCATAAAACAACGAGAACATGTTTACAACTACTATGAAATTTCATGTTTATTGAACAATTTTATCCAAAGAATGAATTAAGGATAAAAAAAAATGAACCCAAATAACATGCATCCTCTTGTTTTATATAATCTACATCAATGGATGACAAGATTCAATTCCAGAAGCACTATCTATATAACAGTCAATTTTGAAAAAGGAAAAACTGTATAAGATGTTGACAAATTATATTAAATATCTAAGACATACAAGGATATAGTCTTCCCAACTATGTTAATTTAGATGTTAGTTTTGAGGTCATCCATCAAACCAAAATTGAATTCCTGAAAAAGCCATCGATCAATCAAGATTCAAGAATCCATAAATCAAATCCCTATGATAAAACTATCTTTGCAGTTGAAGAACTACCAATATCTAACCCCAAACAATAGAGAATTATAACAGTCTCTTATCAGCAATGGCTTACTCGTACAGAAACAGGGATTAGAAATATTGATTCACAAATGACATTGATACTCGCTAACTGATCTGATAGCACAACACTAAACACTATATCATTGTTAGTCAACTACACTATTGTCTTTTCATATTTTTCCAATTATAGGTATATAATACAGCATAACCAACATGCATATGCATATAAACACAAGGGATCCAATGATCAAATGACAAAGGAGAAGAAAAATTTCCAGGCTGCGAAGCATCAATTACTGTGTTAGGGTGACATAAGAAAAAATAACACAAAATTGAGCTTAGTATAAATAAATCAAAGCATTTTAACATCCCCAAAAAACAAACATTTAGGAACACCAAAAAAATCAAAGGCAAATTAATACAATTACAGAGGAAAATAAAAGGGCATGGGGCAAAAAAGGCCAATAATAACCATGCTACAGTTCTGTATTTGAAATGCACATAAATATATCAACAAAAGAGTGTGCATACGTGAGAGAGAGATCAATTGAGAAAAAGGAAGTAACTAGTCAGTAAACATTGAGCAGAATGACAATAAAGTGATCAAACAACATGCATCTTTTGCTGAAAAAAGCAATATTTAAATTAAGAGGCAAAATCGATGATCATTTACAGGGCATGGAAAAAGGCAATGAGGACTTAAATGCTGTACGTTTTACCTTGAACATTTGCTGATACAACTTGAAAAAAAATTTGAATATTGACCAAAGAAATCATGGAAGTTCTATTCAAACTCAAACTGCACATCTACATTCATATACTTCCTCATGAGCTCAACTATGAATGAGGTAAAATTAGCCAACATTTGGCATTCTTCTTGACTCTTTGCCTCCGAAACAATTCCATGAATTACTAACTTCCTAAGACTGGGGCAACGTTTTAGCAGCCCTTCAACCCAATGTGAGAAGAGATCATTAATTACAGTCCATCCAAGCTCCAAGACAACCACATTCAGCAAGATTGAAGATCCTTGCAAACCATAGTGAAGCACTCCATCTCTTAAGTCATAACTCAATGATAGATGGCTAAGCTGCGGAAAACAAACAGCAATTGTTTCCAAATCCACAATCCCATCTTCATCATCAAAGACCACATCCCAAAGCCGAAGCCTTCTCAACTTTGATGATTTTGAGAC
>CANXYI011611421.1:0-11586 GCA_948208565.1 Hura crepitans
AATGGTGTATGTGGAGGTTATATATCGTTTAGAAGTGATTTTCTTGCAGGTTCAAATTTGGGTTAGATAACAGGGCAGCTGTTATGCTGCCCGAATATTAGGAATTGTCTGGTAGCGCCTGACGGTGATGCTCCCGGATTATAGGTATACGGTTACAGGAGAGTAACACACCTTATCGGTCCAGGTAGGACTGGTAGGGGGTGTTACAAGGACTACCCTATGAGAGCTAATGGTAGACATAGATGTACATAAGTTTCCATTTGAGGCTAAAAGGGTAATTGAGGAGATAAGCTAGAGGGAGCTCATAGGGATAGAAATAAGTCCAGAGCTAAGCATAGAGCTCCTGCTAGACAGTATGCTATTGGGGCACGAGAGGAGGTTGATGAGCTAGACGTCATAGCTGATACCTTTTATCTCTTTAACTCATCTATTATAACTTTGATTGATTCAAGGTTTATACATTCTTATGTTTGCACATGTTAAGCATAAGACTAGGGTTTAGAGTCAAAACTTTTGGAGCTAGAAATTTTGGTTAGCAATCTTTTAGGCTAGCATGTTACTATAAATAAGGTTTAGAAAAATTATCCATTGATAGTACAAGGACATTAGTTATTGGTTGATCTTATCAAGCTATCATTTAATGAGTTTGATCTAATATTGGGTATGGATTGGCTATCTAAGTATTAAAAAATTATAGACTGCAAGTTAAAGAGGCTAACATTTAAGGCTGAAGATAGGGCTAAAATTACAGTAGTGGGTAAGAGGACATACTTTCTATATAATGTTATCTCAGTAGTCATAGCTAGACGAATGGTGAGAAAGGGCTCTAAAGCCTATCTTGTACATTTTTTTGACAAAACAAATGAGAGTATAAATTTAAGTAGTATACCAGTAGTATTCGACTATATAGATATTTTTCCAAAAGAGTTTCCTAGTTCGCTTCTAGAATAAGAACCCGAGTTTAGCATTAAAATATTTCCTTATACTATTTTTGTATCGATAGCTCTTTATAAAATGGCTCCAACAGAGCTGAAGGAGTTGAAAATCTAGCTGAAGGAGTTATTAGTTAAGGGTTTCATTAGGCCTAGTGTTTCACCTTGGAGAGCACCAATGCTATTTGCAAAAAAAATAAGGATAATACTCTTCAATTATGTGTAGATTACTGCAAGCTGAATAAAGTGACCATTAAGAGTAAGTATCTATTACCATAAATTGATGACCTTTTTTATCATCTTAAGGGTGCAAGAGTGTTCTCCAAGATTAACCTAAGATCTGGCTACTATCAATTGAAAGTGAAAGAGTTTGATGTGACAAAGATAACATTTAGAATAAGATATGGCCACTATGAGTTTTTGGTAATGCCATTTTGGCTTACCAATGCTCTATCATCTTTTATGGATTTGAGGAATAGAATTTTTAGACAATATTTGGATCAATTTGTTGTTGACTTCATTGATTACATTTTGGTGTATTCTAAGTTCAAAGAAGAGCATGAATAACACCTGAGAATAGTTTTACAAGTTATAAAGGAAAGAGAAGCTTTATGCCAAACTCAATCAGTGTGAGTTTTGGCTCATTGAGGTGTCTTTTCTAAGGCATATTACTTTAATAAAAGTGATTCATATTGATCTTAGTAAGATAAAAGCTATTATGAAATAGAAGCCACTAAGGAACACCACAGAGATCTAAAGTTTCCTTAGATTGGTTGGTTACTATAAAAAGTTTTTTAAGGGTTTTTCTTTAATATTAGCACCTATGACTCATTTATTAAGGATTGATGTCAAGTTCGTTTAGGATGATAGATGTCAATAGAGTTTTAACAAGCTTTAGACAATATTAATAGAAGTTTCAATTTTAGTTCAATCGATTTCTAGAAAGGAATTCACCATTTATAGTGACACTTCACATAATAGGTTGGGTTGTGTTCTGATGTAAGAAGGCAAGGTGGTTGCCTATGCTTCTAGGCAGTTGAAGCCACATGAGAAGAACTACCCTACATATGATCTGGAGTTAGCATCAATAGTATTTCTATTGAAGATATGGAAACAATATCTCTATGGTGAGAAGTGTTACATATGCACAAATCATAAGAGTCTAAAGTATCTTCCAACACTGAATGAGTTGAACTTGAGATAGAGATGATGGATGGAGCTAATAAAAACTTATGTTTGTATATTGATTATCACCCTGGTAAAGCCAATGTAGTGACTGACACTTTGAGAAGAAAATTCACGTCAACTATGAAAGCCATGAATGTTAATATTTAGTTTATGTCTGATAATGCTTTATTGGCAAAGATGCAAGTCAAGCCAAGTGTGTTACAGTAAGTTAAAAATGATTAGAAGGATGAATCATAGGTTGATGAGTGTAATAAGTGTTATCCAAGAGGGGAAGCACATTGAGTATGAAATGAAGAGTAATGGTTGTCTATATTACCATGATAGAATCTATGTTCCAAATAAGGTTCATAATACTCCTTATGCTATGGATCTTGGAAGCATAAAGATGTATCAGAATTTGAAGTTGTCATATTGGTGAGATATGTCATAATATATGACTAGATGCCTCACTTGTCAACAAGTCAAGGCAAAACATTAAGTTCTATCAGGTTTGCTACATCTCATAGCAATCCCAAAATGGAAATAGGATAAAGTCATATTGGATTTTGTAGTTAGGTTGCCTATGAGAAGAAACAAGCATGATTTAGTATGGGTGGATCTTCTTACCAAGACTGCTTATTTTATACCATTAAGGATGGACTATTCAATAGAGAAGCTTGCAAAATTGTATGTAAATGAGATAGTTAGGTTACATGGAGTGCCGTCTTCTGTCATATCATATCGCGACCCACGATTTACTTCAAGGTTTTAGAAGAAACTTTATAATGCCTTAGGTATTTGATTGAGTTTTAACATTGCATTTCATATGTAAATTGACTGATAATTAGATAGAGTCATTCAGGTAATCTTGTGATACTTGAGTATATATATGATGTTATGCTTATGATGAAGCATCTTTAATAGGTGCTTAAAGCTATGTTAAGAAGTTATGCTATTGAGTTCAAAGGAAGTTGGAATCACTATCTATCACTAAAAGAGTTCACTTACAATAATAGTCATCAAATGAATCTAGGAATAGCTTCTTATAAGGCACTATATGGAAGAAAGTGCAAAACACTAGTATGTTGGAATGAGTTTAGTCAAACTAATCTCATGGGACTAGATTTAATTAAAGATGCTAAAGAGAAAGTAAAGATCATCAGGGATAGATTAAAGGTAGCTTCAGACATATATAAGTCTTATGTTGATCTCAAGAGGAAAGAAGTGGGGGACAATGTATTTCTCATGGTTTCACCTTAGAAGAAAGCATTATATTTTGGCAAGAAAGCAAAGCTAAGTCTAAGGTTTATTAGGCCATACGAAGTAATATAACATGTAGTGCCAGTAGCCTATAGACTAGCACTACTACTAAAACTCTTATAGATTCAAGATGTCTTCCATGTTTCTATGATTAAAAGATACAAATTAGACCTAACACATGTCCTATTAGTAAGAGAGTTTGAGGTGAGACTAGATCTATCATATGAAGAAAAACCTATTAAAATCCTAGCTAGAGAGGTTAAAGAGTTAAGAAATAAGGTAATACTGCTAGTAAAGGTTGCTTGGAAGCATCATGGAATGGAAAAAGCAAAATAGGAGTTACAAGCTTAGATACAAGAGCAATACCTTCATTTATTTAAACTAGGTAATGTCAAGAATGACATTTATTTTAAGAGAGGAAGTAATATAAAGACCCAAAAATTTTAGCTTTTTCATGGATAGTACTTTCTCGGGATAAATAGTGTTCCCAACACTTATGATACACTAAAGCTATTGAATGAAAGTATTAGTCATAAAATAATTTTAGGCAAAGTATGAAATTAATCAGAAGTCATTTGATTAGTTAAAAATGTTAAGAAAGTTCTTATGGCATTGTCTTATGAATAATGACCAAAGCAAAGTTGAATCGTAAAATATTTTCTAAGTTACTCAAAAAATTTAAAAACTTATACAATCTAAGACTAAAAATTCTAACTAGGCTAATAGTGCTAGAATAGGAATTTTTAGAGGCCGAGAAGTATTTTATTTGAATATTAAGAGACTTAAAAATTGCATTTTAATTCGATTTCTTTTTTCTTTTTTTTTTTGAGCTTTGATTTTCAGAGTGTATAAAGCCATAATTAATTTAATTTTAATGGCCAAATGAGAAAAATGGTGGAGAAAAATTTAAAGAATGCATTACAAAGGAATTTTTCCAAATGCTATAAATAAGTCAAACTTTCTAATATTTTGGTCAAACACATAAAATCACTCTTTCTCCCTCTCTTTTCTCTCTTACCATCGGCCACCAAGGGGGAGATCCTTTATTTTCAACCTATCTCTCCTCCCTTAAGCAACCAATATCCATACTCCACTAAAAATACACCTTCCCCATAGTCTTTAGATACATATTTGAGCGTAATTACCAAAGGAAATTGAAGGAAATTTCCCAAAAATGAGTTGGATAAATAGTGCCACTTTTTCATTTGGGTAAGATTTTTTGAAAACCAATGTATTTCCCTCATTCTATAAGTGCCCCAAAGTCAAAAAAATGTAGTCATTTGTAATTTTTGGTTATCTTATGAATTTATAAATTTTTTTCTAAATCAAGTCTCTAATAGGCAATGTAAGGCTTGAAAAATCACTATTTTGTGAATAGTAATCCCGAGCTTTGGACAGTGCTTATAACACTAAAGAATCATATAGTAGCCAGAAGGGAGTAGTGGTTAAACAACTTTGACCCACCAAAAATTGTGAAAATGAGTGAATTAAAAATTTTAGCAGAACCAATAAATTATTTCGAGCTGAGAACTAATGAATAGTGACCTCAGTTGAGGTTATGCTAAGACAGCTCTAGGAAATGCCTAAATGGAGCTAAAAATAGCACAATCTAAAGCTCAAAAATTCTAATGAGTTCATTGGTGAAGGAATTTTAATTTTTTGAGGTCATAGGTAATTTTTTGAAATTTTTGAATTACGTAAGTGAATAGTTGCTATAGTTCTCGAAGGAATTTTAGCCTAAAATTTTATGAGCCTCTTAATAGCCCCAATCGAAGACTTTTAGTAGAAAAGCAAAAATTTTTGGAGGCCTAGAAAAATTATTAAAATTCTTTGAAGTTTAAAAGAAAATAGAATTATTTGGGGCTATCCGATCGACTAGTGGCATGATCAAGGCCATACACCTTTCTAATAAATAAGAATGCACATGTATGTGTGTGTGCATAGGATAAAAGGAAATCATCTCCTCCCTAATCCCATGAAAATTCCAACAACATCCTTTGTGAAAGCCAATTTGCTTTTTGCTCTATTTCTCTCTTTATACACCATAAAACTTAAGAAAATTATATAAATCCTAACCTTCATGATCTATTAAACATGTTCCAAGTGACAGAACTCAAAAACGTTGCCTAAAATTGATGTTATAAGGATAGAGTGTATAGTGACTTCTGGGAGTTAAGTAATACTTTTTAAGGTTTATTATTTTTCTTAGAAAGTATTTAAGGTGTAAATGTTCTTTGTGAAGAAAGAATCCAATTTGGAGCTACAAAGAATTTTGTGTGAATTTTTAAAGTTAGAAGACAAATATGTCATGCTAGAATGTGGTGGAGAATCACGGAGGAAGAGGAAATCAATGGTTTTGGAATGGCTTTAATGTGACTTGGAGTCTATTGTAAGTGAATTTAGTGGAAATTTGCATTATATTTGTGTGTTGTGAATTTTGAATATATATATGTATGTATGTATGGAAATGGTTGTTATGATGGTGTTTATTTGTCTAATTGTGATGAACATGGAAATTATTTTAGGAAAATAAACTAAATAATTGAGAGTGAATAAATGAATGAAATCAACATAACTGTGAGGCTTGAAGGGTAGGCTGAATGGTGTGTATGTGACTTTAAGTGTATGGGTTCCTGTTAACATAATGTAACAAGCATAAATTTGATGTTGGTGTAGAAATAAATTGAGTTGACATGATGATAGGAGAGGAAATTGAAAGAGTGGCTAAGGGTAAAATATAGTCGTATGTGAGTTAGGGGTAAGTTTTTAGGATGTACAATGATTTGGTAGGAATTGAGGAGTAATTGTGCAGATGATAGGTATACATATGAATAATGGAGAAATTGAGTAATCAACATCACATGTGATTTAGTGATACAAGGGTTAATATTATGGGAAAGAAAGAAATGAACAAGATAAGACTTAATTATATGAATTATTGAGTCTGGAGAAACAAATGGATGAAAGAAATGATGATGAAGAAATAAAGAGTGTAATTAATATCAAAATGAAATACAATGACTATATATGTGAGTCATGTAATTGGTATAAATCAATATGGCTTTTGGTAAATCAAATGTAATTGTAAGTACTACAAAGGATCATGAATGTACATGATAACTTTTGAGATGGGTAACTATAAGATACAAAACGTAATTGATTAATGATTACTCAAAGTAATGACTTAAGAGTTGAAAGAATTATGTGTTTATATGAATCACAAATGTATATGTGTAATGCCTAATGGGATAATATCAAAATAAATAATAAGAGATCAATAAGAATAATTGTGTTAATGAAAGGAAAGACCAGGAATTATGAATTAAAATTATTGAGTTCTAATAGTGGCCTAAATTATATAAAGGTAAATTTCTTGATATGGTAATAATCAATTTAATTATATTACTCAAAGAAATTATAAGAAATACAATGGGTTAGTTGGTGTAAGGAATTAGTGGTACATGAATAAAATGATAATAATAAGAATAGTAAATGGTCAATATCATGTAAAATGATATGAGATGTGTAAAATGGAAATTGACCATATGAATAGTGCCACACATAAAATATCTGTATGAATAGTGAATTGGGAGAAAAAAACCATATGAATAGTAATTTGTTGAAAAAGGAGCCAAAATAGAAATAAGATGCGTGAAGGCACCAATATTGATTCTATGAAATATAATATGGAAATAATAGTCTAAAAGACTTGTAATTATATGCTTGATATAAGAGAAATAATTTGGCCTATCAGATAGACATACACTAGATAGGTTGACTGGTCAACTAGGGATTAGCAACTGCTATAGGCTAGGTCAGAATAGATTTTAGCTTGTGTATGGTGGGTGCAGCTATTGAGCATTTATTTGAGCCTACACACTTTTGCTATTGGGAGGTCTATAAGACTGATCCTTACTACCCACTTGATGACTTGTGAATATTGGGAGGTCCTTCAGGGCTAATCCCTATTATCTAATAGTGATATGTGGCTAATAAGTATTGAGATATTAGGATATCCCATGAGATTGATCCTCGTTATCCCTCTAGAGATATTGGGAGGTCTATAGATTGATCCTTGCTATCTACTAGTCCTATATTGGGAAGTTCATGTGAATTGATCCTTGCTATTGGATAGAGCATGTGTACAAGCGCTGAGGTCCAGAATATGGGCCACTATATAACATGAATGTTCCTGTTGACTCATTTGGTTTGTAAACTAAGTAGATGCAGCTACTAAGGTCCAAAATAGGGACCACTGCATAGTATAATTCCTGATATCTAGTAAATTGGGAATTGTATTGATGTATGAGCCTAACAAGAACTAAACAAGTTATTTGGCTAATTTATATAATCTATGATTAGACTAAAGGTCATGAGGAAGATGATATTCTAAATGACCTGTGAGTAAAACAATAAGAATTAAAGACTAAACTGGGAAAAGGAACTCGATAGGCAGACCCAAATCATAATTAAATCCAAATGATTTACATAATTTATGTATTCAGAATAAACAATGAAAATAAGTGCAAAAAAGAGGATTCCTAAGGATTTAGATAAATAAGTTATTCCTCAAATAAACTAATCATTGGTATGATGTACTGAACGATGGTAGTACAAAAATAAAAATATAAGCTCGCTAATTTGATCAAGACAAATCATAGAATCATAAAAATGAAATAACTGATTTAGTTATAAAAATAATAAAGGATAGAATAAGAGATGTTCTATTGCAAAGAGGTTGTAAAAGTGTAGGAAAAAAAAGAAGAAAGGAATTTAATATAATATAGTTGATAAAGGAGAAAACTTGTCTCTATTGTCTAAATTGATAATGATAATTCCATGACAACTAACTCTAAAATCGTGTACAGGAAGTAATACAAGAGGTGAAAAGTCAATATAAGAAAAAAATATACAGATATTAATATAGTAATTGTTTGAATCATTATTATGTAAATGACTTTTATAATACAATGCATGTTTCAGTAAATTCACCATTGAGTGTATACTCAACATATCGATTGTCTAATACGTAAGTAATAAGATTACCCAGTAGTGTAAAATGAATAACAGCATAGCCAAAGGCTGTCTAGGTAAGATACGATTATCATAATGAGATTTAAATGGTATGTAGAGGCACTCATACATGTTATTATGGGTTATATAGGTAGAAAGCTATGATTATCATTGAGACACTAGTGGAAATTTAAAAAAAAAATTAGTGCACATAACCATCAGTGTAGAGGTAGTAATTTTTATTTAATGAAATACATAGATGTCATATTATTAGTATTGCTTTAGGAATTCATTAGTTCTATTGAAATGTTTTAGAATATTGGGTAAATTGGAATTTAGTAAAAGTTAAATGAAAGTATCCCATGGAAATTCTAGGATGGGTGACCTTTGGGAAGTAATGTCCCTTTCCTAGTTTCTTACGTAATTAGGCAAATGATGTTATAGGTAGTTACTGAATCAGAGAGGATTCGTGTTAAGGGCAAAAAGAAGGTTTAGCTGGGCCTCGTAGAGTATTTTGAGCATGACATTTATGTGTAATTAACTAACTAGTGCATTTATGACATGCTTTAATGTATACATATTGTATGTAAATACGTATATGTGTGTATAAATGGAAATTTTCATGTAAATGGAAAACCAACTTGTAAATTGTGTTTGTAGGATAAACTAGGATATGAATGTATAATGTATGATAGCCAAATGTGTGAATGTGTGTATATTAAGTTGTATATATGTAATTTATTTCATAAATGTAATCTAATGATAATTATAAATTATGAATTATTAGATAAAATAAAGTTACATTAAATGTATATATGAATGTGTGAGTATGGCCTATGGCCGAATGGCTATTTGGGTTATGTGTATAGTTATAGGTCATGTAATGTGCCTAAATGAGCATGATTTGGTGACTTATAATTGTTTTAGTGTAAGTAATTGATTAGGTGATAGATAAAGCCTAATTTAGTCAAGTATAAGATAACTAGATTATGAACTTTTCATTTATGAATAAATATAAGAATTTCGCATTAAGTGAGTTATGTATAACTTGTGCAATTATCAATATAATGAGATATAGAAAATGCAAGGTCAAAGTAATATTAAATGAATGCCACAATTTGGTGCTTCTAGTGTTTATGGCCGAATGGGTCAAATAAATTGGAGCATCACTATAGCTTAGTAAAAACGGTAAACCTATTATTTGAAACATGTTTTGAAGTGTGATTGTGTACATACAGTGGTCAATATGGCCTAATTACATTAAATGAATGTATAAGCCTTAATATGAGCATAACATTTATGGTATGTGCTAAAATATGAGAAAATTAATATTTTGATGCAAAAAAAAATGCTTATGAGCATGTTCTGAAATATATGAGTGATTAAGCCATGCAAAATTATGCTTAATCACCTATAAAAGGGGAGATAACATAATATTCCTAAAAGATTAAATTGTGTTGATTTTTGAGATTAAAATGAGTAAATTAAATAAAGGCATGCAAGTGAAATTAATAAAATATAAAAATAGCCCATGTGAGTAACAGCCTAGAGATGGATAGGTTGACTAGTTAAATAGGGATAGATAGTAATTGCTAGGCACTTCAGTGCTTGATGTTGGTTACAAGTCCACCCATAGTTTGACCCAAAACCTATATTTGATGATCTTGGGTTTTTACATGGGTGCAGCTACCATTTTAGTCCTATGAGGCCATTGCAGGGGTTTACGCTGGCATGATAGCCTTCTAAGTCCAAAGTGTGGGCCACTACACATGATGATCCTGTTATCCATAGGTTTTATATTCTCATTAATATAGGTATTATAAAATAATGTTATACACTTAATTAGAGTAAAATTGGCCCTCTACACACACTATACAATTTACATTATGTAAATGATGAATATTGATGAGTATATAATAATTACATTATTTATGCTCATATGTGGTAAGTAAATGTGATATTATGAGATTTGTATATCATGATGCTATTGAGCATGTTAATTTCTTCATATTTAATGGTGCATGTCCATGGTGTGAAATATGTAGTATTTATTTTAAGTATGATTGATGCCAATATACATTATTAAAATTGATATGTATATATGGCTATAAGTAATAGTTATTTTAATTACACCACTAAGCAATTCTCTTAGCACATTATTTTATTTGCAATGCATAGGTAAGAAGAACAATTAAGCCCAAGCCTCGAGACATCTAGACAGGTAAGAGAAGAATATTTCTTTTGGTATATTTTGTAATTGTAATTAAATTATGAGTTGTATAGACAATATAAAATGCACTCTTATGTTGGATATAATTAGTCTTAGGACTCAGCTATAGCTTGTTGCAGTATGTAAATTGTAAATGGTTTTCTAAATATATTTTAAAATGTTTTAAATTGATGTATTCTTGACTGATGTCTCTTCCTAATATTGAGACTGTGTATTATTCTTGATAATGATTGCAGTGATTAGAAGGATTATGGAGACGTGGAATTGTATGAGGAACATTATAAAAGTGGTTTTCTTGATTATAAATTACTATTCAAAATTTGGAATAATGTTTAGTATAGCCGTTATGCTGTCAAAATTTTTACATGATGATTCTTAATTTTTGAATACGTAACTCAGTTTTACAAAGTTTTTAGAAACTCATATTTGTATATGTTTTTCATACTCGATAAAATGTTTTATATAACATTGAAGTATAAATTGAGGTCGGATAACATGTTATGTGTGCACACCTTAGTCGGGGGCGGTGACCGGACTAGGTAAGGGGTGTCATTATTTTCTTGAAATTTTTTTTAAGTTTTATTATGCAAATTACATTAAGGTTTCTAAAATTTAAAATTTCAACTAGGCTTGTCTTGGAAAACCAACATAATCAATCGAAATGGAGCTAGAATTGGGCAATCTTTATGTTACCCAAAAAATTCCACTAGTAAAAAAGCTTACATTTAAAGTAACTAAAAACATGGTTGAATATGAAGCATGTTTATTTGATTTAAAAGCCTTCATTGCTCTTGGAATTAAAGATGTCAAAGTATGGGGAGATTTAATACTAGTCACCCATCAAGTAAAGGAAAGTGGGAATAAAATAACATAAGTTAAAACCCTAATATTAATGCAATTGACAAGATAAGGAAAAGGTTCACTTTAATACAATTCCACTTCCACCTCAGAGAGGAAAACCAAATGGTAGATGTAGTAGCTAGC
>CANXYI011611439.1:0-11265 GCA_948208565.1 Hura crepitans
TATAACATTACTTGACTAGCAATAATGGCAATTGAATAAATACATGGATTTAAATAATTGAGCTAATCAGATGGAATATGAACTAGTTACTTGCATGACAATGCACTGTAAGATATAACACATAATTGGTTCACGACTTGATAACCCTACACGGAAATGGTTATAGTGTTTATTTATCTATACATGTGACCTTATATGTGTCTCTACATTCATGACATACATTTATTGTGTCAATTCCACCACTGAGTGTATAATCAGTGTGTCGGTGTTCTGATGCATAGGTAACTATTCAACTTCATCCAATATAGTGTAGCTATGGGTGAGTTCTTTTGGTATATATTTATATACTCTATTGGTTATGAAATAGAAAAGCACTCATATATATTAGGGTTTAGAAATAGATAGTTGATGTATATTATGGATGCTTATATAATAAACTGTATGATTTGTGTAAATCTGAACTTATAATGAAAATATATGCTTATCTAGTTGTTGGATAAGTATAGGTCTGAGACCCTATGCCTATTGTGTGATTATGGTTAATGCTGATTTGGAGGACCAGAAGGGTCCAGGAGTGAGGTGTGAGTGTGTGATGTTTATAGAAGTGGTTTTTGGGCAAGAAAAATTTTTAGTTTTTCACCCAAGTAGCAGCTATGCTGCCTAAATTTTTGTAAAATGGATAATAGATGTAAAATAGTGTTTTATCATACTAAAATAAGTAGTATTAGAAGGTTGTACAATAATAACCACTAATCTGTCAAGAGAGGATAGAAATGTGAAAGAAGTCATAAGTGTTAAATGAATGAACCCTAGGGTATTTTAAGGATAGGTGCCCTATGAAAAGTAGCACGCTTTCTCTATTTCCTTTGAGAATAGGCAGGCATGTTACATTTAGTAGTATCAAAATGGGTTTAGGCATTCTTAGGCATACTATACATGAGTGCTTAGGTTTAGGATTCTGTATCTAGGTTAAAGCTATACTACATAAAGCTAATAAGTTATTTTCTGTACAGTGATACACAGTGAGTGAATAGACCCCACCAAAACGGAGTGAAGAGGTGGCTAGTCATACTCCCATAACCATTTATGGACTAGAGGTGAGTGCAGCCACACTAAAGACTAGTAATGCTACACGTCTGCCATTACACAGCTATAGCATTA
Source organism: Hura crepitans (assembly GCA_948208565.1). Lineage (NCBI taxonomy): Eukaryota > Viridiplantae > Streptophyta > Magnoliopsida > Malpighiales > Euphorbiaceae > Hura > Hura crepitans. The sequence goes on from CANXYI011611439.1 coordinate 1,162, forward strand.
GGCTCAAGCCTTACTAGTATTGTTGCAGTAGATAGTAAAGTTACTGAGGCACACTACTGCTTAGCCACCACCACCTCTAGCTCCCGCACCGCCTCCACCAACCCCAACAGCATTGCAAAAGACTTACCTAGAAATGGTGAAAAAGATGGGGGTAGTGGACTTCTTAGGTGCACAAGAGGACGACACTATAAGAGCTAAATATTATTTGGAGCGCATTATGAGAATCGTAGAACTATTGGAATGTATAGAGGAAGAAAGCCTAAAATGTGCCACCTTTCTCCTCCACAAAGAAGCCCTCCACTAGTGGGACATAATAAAGAAAAGGAAAGCAATAACAGAGATTACTTAGTAGTATTTTTTGAAGGAGTTTTGCAAAAGATATATTGCAAAGTCTTATAAGGAGAAAAGGAGATAGGAATTCTTAGACTGAAAATAGGGGCAAAGTTCAATGTTAGAATATGAGAAGGACTTTACTCGCTTAAGCAGATACGCTAGCGAGTTCTTGCCCACTGAGGAAGGACATTGTAAGAGGTTTGAAAAGGGCCTCAATGTTGAGCTATGGATGCAGATTGCCACCTCAAAGATTAGAGACTTTTCAAAATTGGTAGTTGCCACTTATGACATAAAGGACATGATGCAAGAAAAGAGGGAGCTATTTTAGAGGAAGAGACTATTTGTTGCTAGTAAGACGAGTTCAGCTCCAGGAGGGGGTAAAAAGTAAATAGAGTTCTAGCCTAGATAGTAGTCTCAGAGACAGTTAAAACAGTAGTCCTAGAGGCAGACCCCACCTCAGAGGTTAGTTCAGGCCATTCCTCTTAGGCCTCAACTGTCATAGTAGGCCTTGAGTGCTCCAGTTTCTATAGCCAGAAGTGTACCTTCAACCTATGGGTGTTGCAATAGGAGACATTGGGGGTAGTACAAGAGAGGATAATGCTTCATATATGGAGCCAGAGACTACTTTTAGTAGGAATGTCCTCAAAGATAGCTCGAGGCTGCATAAACCTAGGCATATATTATAACAACACCCAATAGAGGATCGAGACAGATGGAGTAGGAACAGTTGAGTACTACTCAGAAGATAAGATCAGAGGCTAGAGCTCTAACACGACAGTATGTTATCCATACCCGAGAGGAAGTTAAAGCACCAGATGTCATTGCTGGTACTTTTTTACTTATTTGATGTGCTTATGTTAGCATTAATTGATCCTTATTCCACACATTCCTATATTTGCACCACATAAGCACGAGATAAAGGACTAGGGTTAGAGTCTATAGACTTAGACATTCAAGTGAACAATCCAATTAGGCAAAGTGTGATGGTGAATATAGTTTATAGATACTATCCTCTGATAATTCAAGATTAGACATTTCCAGCATATCTTATAAAACTTCCATTTCATGATTTTGATGTCATACCAGGTATAGATTGGCTATCAAAACATAAAGTAGTGATTGATTGTGAGGGAAAAAGGTTGAGTTTGTAGATGATAGATGGACAAGAGGTAACAGTTATGGGTAAAAGAAATTTCTCATCTAATATCATTTTAGCCATTATAGCCAAGCTACTCATTCGAAAGGGTTATGAAGCATTCTTGGCTTATATGATTGATACTAGTACCGTAACACCTAGCCTTGATCAGATACTAGTGGTATCAGAATTTCCTGATGTATTCCCAAATGAACTACCAGGATTATTGCCACATTAAGAGTTAGACTTCAAGATTAAGGTATATCTTGGCAAGAACCAAGTGTCTATTACACCATATAAGATGGCACTAGCAGAATTGATGGAATTAAAAGTGCATTTGCAAGAGCTATTGGATAAAGGCTTTATTAGGCCAAGTGTTTTGTCATGGGAAGCACCAGTATTGTTTGTGAAAAAGAAAGATGGTTCGCTTCGGTTATGTATCGATTATAGGCATTTGAATAAAGTAACAATTAATAATAAATATTTGTTCCCAAAAATTGATGATCTCTTCGATCAGTTGTGAGGTGCCAATATCTTTTCTAAGATAGCTTTGAGGTTAGGGTATCACCAGTTGTGGATTAAAGAGAGTGACATCCCTAAGCCTACCCTCAAGACTCGATATGGGCATTATGAGTTCCTAATGATTCCATTTGGGCTCACTAATGCCTTGGCATCGTTTTATAGACCTGATGAATAAGATGTTCAAGCCTTATTTGGATTAGTTTGTTATGGTGTTCATAGATGATATTTTGGTGTATTCCAAAACTCAAGAGGAACATGAGCAGCACCTTAGAATTATGTTGTAGACTTTGACGGAAAGGTAGTTGTATGCCAAACTAAGCAAATGTGAGTTTTGGTTGGAAAAAGTAGCCTTTTTGGGCAATATTGCCTCAGTTAAGGATATCAAAGTGGACCTTAGTAAGGTTAAGGCTGTACTAGAGTGGAATCCTTCTATGAACATGGTGAAGATTCGAAGCTTCCTAGGATTGGCAGGATATTATTAGAGGTTTGTGAAGGGTTTCTTGATGCTTGCAGCTCCACTGACATGACAAATAAGAAAATATGTGAGGTTTGAATGGGATGATAAATGTCAAGCTAATTTTGACAAATTGAAAAGAATGTTGATAGAGGCTCCTATTCTTACTCAAAATGAATAAGGGAAAGAGTTTGTGATATCAGTGATGCCTCACACAATGGACTTGGTTGTGTTTTGATGTAAGAAGGCAAATTACATATGCCTTCAGGAAATTAAAGCCTCATGAGAAGAATTATCCCACACATGATCTAGAATTGGCTGCTATTATGTTTTCATTAAATGTGTGAAGACATTACTTGTACAAACAATGGTGCTATATTTACATTGACCATAAAAGTTTAAAGCACTTGCCCATATAGAAGGAATTGAATCTCAAACAATGATGATAGATAGAGTTAATCAAGGATTATGATTGTCTGATCAACTACCATTTAGGAAAGGTGAATGTTGTTGCGGATGCACTGAGTAGGAAACTCATTGCCACCCTGAAACTTATGCATGTTAGAGTGGAGTATATAGTAAAAGATGCCCTTTTGGCTGAATTGCTCATTAAACATGACTTTAAGCAATAGATAAAGGAGAACCAGTTGAAAGGTGAATTGATGGTGCAAACCATAAATAAAGTCAAAGAGAGAAAGACTATAGGGTTTGAATTTGGAGTAGATGGAAGCTTGTATTACCAAAATAGACTATATGTACCAAAAATATATGGATTGAGAATGTAGATCTTAATGGTGGCTCATAAAGCTCCATACTCCATTCACCCAGGGAGGATAAAGATGTACCTTGACTTGAAACCCCACTACTGGTGGCTAGGAATGAAGTGGGAGGTAGTTCAATATGTAGCTCGATGTTTAACATGTCAATAGGAGAAAGTGCAGCACTAAGTTCTTTCTAGATTGTTACACCGAATAGCAATCCTAGAATGGAAATAGGAGAAGATCACTATAGATTTTGTAATAGGGTTGCCACTAACTAGAAGTAAATGCGATGATGTATGAGTGATAGTGGACAGATTAACTACGACAACTCCGGTAAGGTTGGATTTTTCCTTAGAAAAGCTAGCTCGACTTTATATTGATGAGATCATATAGTTACATAAAATACATGTAGCCATAATTTTAGATCGAGACCTGAGGTTCACTTTCAAATTTTGTAACAAGCTATAAAAAGCATTAGGTACTCGACTGATATATATCACAACATTTCACCCTTAAATGGATAGACAATTAAAACTGGTGATACAATTGTTAGAAGATATGCTACGTAGCTATGCAGTAGAGTTCAGAGGTAACTGGGATTAGTACCTATCATTGGCTGAATTTGCTTAGTACAACAACCACTAAGCTAGCATAGGAATGGCACTTTATGAGGCATTTTATTACAAAAGGTGCAGAACTCCCCTTTGTTAGAGTAAAGTAGGGGAAGGTAAGATTATGGGATCTGACTTGATTAGAGATACGGCAGAGAAGGTTAAGATTATAAAAGATAGAATAAAAGCCATATTGGATCGACAAAAATTATATGCATATTTGAAATGGAGAGACATTAAGTATGAAGTCAGTGAATGGGGGTTCTTAAAAGTATCACCAAGAAAGAGAATGCTCATATTTGGTAAAAAATGGAAACTTAATCCTAGATTTATTGGTCCTTACGAGTTCACAGAACATGCGGGACCCTTGGCATATAAATTGGCATTACCTTCTGAGCTATAACAAATCCATGATGTATTTCATGTATCGATGTTAAGGTGATACCGATCAGATCTATTACATGTGATAGCTGTAAAGGAGATATAAATATAGCCTAGCTTAACATATGAAGAAAAACCTATGCAAATCTTGGCTAAAGAAGTAAAGTAGTTGAGAAATAAGTCAATCCCTCTAGTGAAGGTGCTATGGAGACACCACAACACCACAAAAGTCACATAGGAAAGTGAAGAGCAAATGAAAGCACAATACCCCTATCTTTTTGTAACAAGTAATTTAGAGGATGAAATTTCTTAAAAGGGAAAGAATTGTAATTCCTGTAAGCTGATGTTTCGTAAATAGTACCTTCGTGGTATAAATAGTGCTCTTTATGAGTTAGGGCACCTTAGTAAGGCCAAAAAGGGGCGTATTGGTCATAAAATGTTAATGGGTTAGAAAATGGACAAAATGAAATAATTTCAAAATTTAGCAAAACCAATAAATCATTTTAGGTTAAGAACTAATGAATAGTGATATACAATGAGGTTATGCTAGGATAGCCCTAGGATATGCTTAGATGGACTCGTAAATGCCATATTCTAAACCTTAAAATTTCCAATCTCTATGGTGGTGAAGGAATTTTAATTTCTTAAGACCATTTAATATTTATTCGAAATATTTTATTTCAACGAGTGAATAGTAACTATAGTTACTGATGGAATTTTGACTTGAAATTTTATGAGTCTCTTAATGGCACTAATCAAGGATTTTTAAAAACTAAAATGGCTTTTTTTGGAGGTCTAAAGAAATTACTATGAATTTTTGAAGTTTAAATGAAAATTTAGAGAAAATGGACCATTAGATTGCCATGTGTCGCAATCTAAGCCATCCATCTCGCCCATATAAAAGGTTACATGTGAGGGTTTCACATGTACAAAACCTATTTCTTCCTCGCTTAACCACCAAAATTGATGCCATTCCCAAAGAAAGCCCTCCCACCTTTTTCTTTTTCTCTCTCCTCCCATAAACCACCAAAATTCATAAATTTTGTATGGTTTTAATCCTTTATAATCCATAGAAGCTAAATCAAGTGGAAATTTCACCATACCTTGCTTGGAAAGAGAGAAATTCACTTGAGGTGAATAGTGTCAAAATTTGGATTTAAATGACCTAATCCCAATTTTTATTTTATTTTAGGTAGCTTAGGTAATTTTAAGAAATCCTATATTTTTAGATTTCAATTTAGAGTTGTATAAAATTTTTGAAAATTTTTCTAAAGTCAAATTCATTATGTTTACGTCAAAAAGAAGGTGTTGAAGGAGAATACCATTAAAGACCTTAAAGTGGTAGAGAAAAGGGTGTTTTCACACACTAGGTATGTGGACTTGACTCAATTGATGCATGCCACATAGTTTTGGATGATTTTATATGCAAACTTGTATATAGAAATGGTAAAACTTAAGGTTAGGCATGGAATTGATTTAAATGGATAGTATACTTATGTTAATGGCATGAAAATAACCTTGTATGCATGATTTAGGGGAAGGAAACCAAGTGTAGGAGTATGTGTGATGTATGGTCGAATGGTGTGCATGTATGGGATGTCATGGGTATACATGTCTATGGCATATTATGTATGGCATTGACATGAAAATGAGATAGAAAAATCATGCTAAGAATGTGAATATAAATAACAAGATGTTTTCAGTGGTAATTTGAGAAACGGTGACCTAAAATGATATGTAATGGTGACATTAGTAATGGCATATGAAATGGTGATTGTATGTGTGTAAATAATGGCATAAGTATAATGAATGAACTCCTGAGGATAGTGAGACATATTGGGTAGAGGAATGAGGAATGCATGGTTGGCATGAAAAGGTATATAGAAAGCATGATTTTGAGAAGACCAAATGAATAGTAATTTATGGAAAAATGACCATATGAATAGTGATTTTAAGGCAAACTACTTAAAATGGGGAAAAAGTGAATAAATGTACTAAAAATGAAAATATAAGTTGCTAGCGATATGACATAAGTTAAAAATGAGTAATAACTATATAACTAAATAATTAAGAGTGATATGGCTCATTAGTTAGACACCTACTAGATAGGTTAACTGGTCAACTAGGGAATTAGTAGTTGCTAGGCAAGCTGGTCTTTCGAGGGCCACTATTGTTTGATGTGATGGTGGGTGTAGCTGCTGAGGTTTTAAGGATGGACCTTACACACTTAGGTATTGAGAGGTCCACTTGGGTTGATCCCTGCTACCCATTGGCTTTAAGTGGATTTTGGGAGGTCCTACGGGCCTGATACCTGCTATCCACTAGTGTTGTATTGGAGGTGTTGACTTGGGCTATTGGGAGGTTTCACGGGGCTAATCCCTGCTATCCCACTTGTAGATATTGGGAGGTCCATAGATTGCTCGCAGCTATCTGCCAGTCTAGTATTGAGAGGTTTTAGTGAATTGATCCCTATTATCGGACCAAGTAGGTACAGCTACCAAGGCCTAATATATAGACCACTGCACGACATAGATCCTATTATTCGGTGTCTTAAAGTGTAGTCTATTTATCATGGGCTTGAATAATATTATACTTAAATAAATATAAGATTACTTGACTAGTAATAATGGAATTGAATAAATACATGGATTTAAATAATTGAGCTGACTAGATGGAATATGAACTAGTTACTTGCATGACAAGGCACTGTAAGATATAACACATAATTGGTACATAACCTGATAACCCTCTAGGGAAATGGTTATAGTGTCTATTTATCTATACATGTGACCTCATATGTGTCTGTGCATTTATGACATACATTTATTGTGTCATTCCACCACTAGGTGTATACTCAGCATGTCAGTGTTCCAATGGACAGGTCTTAGATAGGGTAGCTATTTAGCTTTATCCAATGTAGTGTAGCTGCTATTGAGTTCTTTTGGTATATATTTTTGTACTTTATTGGTTATGATATAGAAAAGCAATCACGTATATTAGGGTTTAGATATAGACAGTTGATGTATATTATGGATGCTTATATAATAAATTGCATGATCTATGTAAGTCTAAACTTACGATGAAAATATATGCCTATCTAGTTATTGGATAACCATGGGTCTGAGACCCTATGACTATTGTGTAATTGTGGTTGATGTTGATTTGGAGGACCAGAAGGGTCCAGAAGTGAGGTGTGAGTTTGTGATGTTTATAAAAGTGCTTTTTGTGAAAGAAAAATTTTTGGTTTTTCACCTGAGTAGCCGTTATGCTGCCCAAATTTTTATAAAATTAATAACAGATGTAAAATGGTGTTTTATTAGACTAAAATAGGCAGTATTAGGAGGTTGTATAGTAATAACCACCAATCCATCAAGAGAGGATAGAAATGTGGAAGAAGTTGTAAGTGTTAAACGAGTAAACCCTAGGGTAATTTAAGGATGGGTGACCTACGAGAAGTAGCACGCTTTGTCTATTTCCTTCAAGAATGGGAAGGGGGTGTTACAAGTAGAGCCTAAGAAGGTAAAGTACTAGTTAGACCACACTAAAATGATTATGAAGCAGATGAGATGCACCTCAGAAAAGAAGGTGATCTGTGCTATGTCTTTGCTCTAGGAAGAAGCATCGAAGTGGTAGGAAGATATGATCGAGCATAAGATAGAGGAAGGGAAGATAGGACTTTTTCTTGTCAGAGTTCCAAAAAGAAGTATATAACAAAAGATTATCTTGACAATAGGAAACAATAGTTTATGGATCTTAAGTAGAAGCAAAAGTTCATTGAAGAGTACAAGAAGGACTTTGCTATGCTGAATCGGTATGCTAAGGATACCATTTCTATATAAAGTTAACAAGTGTAAGAGATTTGAGAAGCGATTACATATGGACATCAAGTCAGAGGTAGTTCTTATGAAGTTTTGAGACTTCTCAAAGCTAATATCTATCTACAGATCTATTGAGGGAGTACAAAAAGAGAAGAGGGAGTTTTATTACAAGAAGTGGTCCTTTGGTCAAGGGGTTTCTAGTATAACTTAAAGGTCAGATAAAAAGTTCAAGGGGAGTCAGTTTAGGGTACCACAATAGACACAAAAATATGGCCAGTCTTAAAAATCCAGGGTCACAAGGGCAAGGTTGGACAGTAATCTCAGGCTACCAGTACATCAATTTCTATAACTAAGAGTGGCCAAATACCTTAGTTTCAGGTTTTCCATAAGAGACATCGAGAAGAGTATTGGAAGTTAAAGCTAGGAGTATACTTTTCATCTAAGTCATCGGATAATTTTTATAGAGATTGTTCGAAAATAACTGATGCCAAATAGGGATCTACACATGTTTTCACCATAGGCCAAAGGGAAGAGCGAAAAGAGAGAGTTGAGGGAGCTCAAAAAGAAAGATCAAAGTCTAGAGCTGAGCAAAGAATTCTTACTAGACAATATGCTATTAGAGTCAAGGAAGAGGTTGATACACCAGACATGATAGTTGGTACTTTTCTTCTCTCTAACTTACCTGCTTTGGCTTTAATAGATCTAACATCTACATATTCGTATATATGCATAGCATGAGCATAAAATTGGGGATTAGATTCTGAGTTTCTTGACCTAGAGATTATGGTTCAAAATTCCATAGGTCAACATGTCACAGTAAATAAGGTTTACAACGAGTGTCCTTTGATGGTTACAGGGCACAAGTTTTTAGCTGATCTCATTGAGTTACCATTTGATGAGTTTGACTTAATATTGGGCATGAATTAGTTGTCCAAGTATAAAGCCATAGTTAATTGCTAGTTGAAAAGGATAACTCTTATAGTTGAAGATGGGGCTGAGATCATAATTGTGGGTGAGAGGATAGACTTTTTATCCAATCTCATATTAGTTGTGATAGTAAGGCATATGTTAAAGAAGGGTTGTCAAGCTTTCTTGGCTCATGTATATGATACTCGTAGAGGTAAGCTAGATGCTAGTCATATACCGATAGTGTCAGAGTTCACAGATGTTTTTCTAAAAGAGTTGCTCGAGTTGCCACCATAATAGAAACTTGAGTTCAGTATTAAAGTTTTACCTGGCATTATTATGATGTCAATAGCTTCATATAGAATATCTCTAATAGAGTTAAAAGAGTTGAAGATTTAACTTCAAGAATTTCTTGATAAGGGTTTTATAAGGCTAAGTGTATCACCATGGGGAGCACTAGTGTTATTTGTGAAGAAGAAGGATGGTTCTCTTCGATTATGTGTAGATTATAGATAGCTGAACAAAGTGACTATCAAGAACAAGTATCCTTTGCCATGGATAGATCATTTATTTGATCAGCTTAGAGGATTTTGAGTGTTTTCCAAGAGTGATTTGAGATCTAGTTATTACTAGCTGAGGGTGAAAGAGTGTGACATGGTAAAGATAGCTTTTAGAATAAGATATTGCCACTATGAGTTCTTGGTAATGCCATTTGAGCTTACCAATGCTCTTTTGACTTTTATGTGTCTAATAAATTATATGTTTAGATAGTATCTTGGCTAGTTTTTAGTGGTTTTTATTGATGACATCTTGGTTTATTTGAAGATTAAAGAGGATCATGAACAACATATGAGAATAGTTTTATAGGTTAGAGATGAGAAGCTTTATGCTAAGCTTAGTAAGTGTGAGTTCTGGCTTAGTGAAGTGTCTTTTCTTAAGCACAAAGCTGATTCATATTGACCCCAATAAGATTGAGGTAGTTATGGAGTGGAAGCCACCCCAGAATACTACAAAGATTAAGAGTTTCCTTGGTTTGGTAGGGTATTGTAGTCAGTTTGTCAAGGGTTTCTCTTTGATAATAGCACCTATGACATCTATTAAAGAAAGATGTCTATTTTTTCTACGATGACAGATGTCAAGAGAGTTTTGACAAGCTTAAGTTGATGTTGATAGAAGCACTAAT
>CANXYI011611613.1:0-12038 GCA_948208565.1 Hura crepitans
AGTGGCCGTATTATAGACCTCGGTAGTTACACCTCTCTTGTAATGCCCGAGAATCCCAATTTCATGAATAGAGCTTTTTGAGGCATGAATAGTATTTTATGAGTAATCAGGACACTATAAATTGCTCGAAGGGAAGTACTAATTATAAAACTTCAATGGGAAAAAATGAGGAAAATGAATAATTAAAACATTTAGTAGATTCAATAAATTATTTCATGCTGAGATATAGTGAATAGTGACCTTAGTCAACCTCATGCCGAGAAAGGCTAGGGATATGCCTAGATGGACCTGAAAATAGAATACCCTAAATGTCAAAAATTCTAAATAATCTAATGGTAAAGGAATTATAATTTTTGAGGTTAATTGTTATTCATTTAGAATTTTTTAATTACGTGAGCGAATAGTTAACTTAGTTTCCCTTGGAGTTTTGACTCAAGATTTTAGGGGTCCCTTAATTGGGACTTTAGAGAACTTTTGGCACTAAAAGCATGAATTTTGGAGGCCTTAAAAATTTAAATTGAATTTTTGAAGCATAAAATGAAAATTGGATTAATTCGGATTATTGGATCGACATATGGCACGATTCAGACCATCCATATGCATAATATAAAAAGGGGCACATGTGTGGGGGTGTCACATATGCCACCTTCATCATCAGCCTACCTTTCCCTCAAGTGGATAATGCCACCTCCCCTATCTCTCCCTTTCTCTTTTTCATTTAAGCCCTAAAACTAAATGAATTCTTCAAGGTGACACATCAAACTTCACCTCCATAGTCTTTAGAATTTAATTCTACTGACTAAAATCAAGAAAAATGTTTATATGAGGAGAATTAGGCACTTGGTGAACAATGCCCTTTTTGTGTGTAAGTTTTCTTTTCCAAGTTTTTAATTTTTATATAGGTAGTCCTAAGTGTGTAGGTGATATCCATGTGACTAGCTTTCAATTTAGAGATGTGTAGGATTTTTTATGGATTTTTAAAGCCAAAGATCTATTATGTTTATAGGAAAAGAAAAAGAATTGTTGAAGGAAGGCCAAAGCAAGCATTAAAAGGTTAATTTAGAGTGCTTTAGAGCCTATTGTAAGTGCATTTAAAGTAATATGTATTGTATATTACTTATGTGTTACATATGAGTATGTGAGCATGTGTATGGAATAAGTACATTATGTGTATGTGTATGTATTTGCATCTAATAAGTGTGTATGTGTGGTATTGTGAGTACAATAAACATGAATGTGTAAAGGAAATGAGAAAACACAATGTGCATGTGTGAGAAATGTGTATGGTTAAATGGTACACTAAAAGAGAATGTGTGTGTGCATGTTTGGTTGGCATGTGTATGTGATGTAAATGAATTAGGAACTAAGGAAAATGCATTATGGTGATATGAAACTAATAAGAAATTAGGTGTATGTGCTTGTGCATATGGTAGTCGTGAGGTGTGTGAGATGGTTACAAGGTGTATGTTGTAATGTTTAAGGACTTTTAAGGTATGTTTATGCCTGGAAGAATGTGAGTTAGAGGATGGAATAACTAATGGTGGAAAAAATGATATGTGTGTATGTGTGATGTGATAACATGATGGCAAGTAAAGTATCAAAACAAGGTAATAATGACTTGATAGAAATTTAAATGATGTGATATGGTATGATAATCGTAAGAATGGCCAATAAATAAGACTATGTGATATGAGTAACAAAGATAGATGGTGTTAGACTTTAGAGCCTTAAAAATAATGGTTAATAAGCATAAACATGGGTACCTTTGAATAATATGGTCTTAATGAGGAATTAAATGAGTTGAACATAAATTTAATGGCATGCAATAAGTGATTGAGAAATTAATTGAAGTTGGCCCATATTAGTTAGACCACTAACTTGATAGGTTGATCGATCAAGTAGGGAGTTAGCAACTATTAGGGGCTTGGTCCACAAGGATCATTGCCTTACTGTGTGGTGGGTGCAGCCACTTGAGTTTAATTTGAGCCTATATGCTTAGGTATTAGGACGTCAATATGAACTGATCCCTACTACCCGTGTTGTTGGATAGTGGGAGGTCCATATAGGTTGATCCTTACTATCCACTAATGCTATGATTTGGGATATTAAGAGGTCCCCTAATGATGATCCCTGCTATCCCTCTATTGGGAGGTCTAGTAGGACTGATCCCTACCACTCCGGTATTGAGAGGTTCTAGTGAATTGATCCCTGCTATTAGGTAGAGATAGGTAGGTACGGCTACTGAGGCCTAAAATGTAGACCACTGCATAAGTTAGATCCCATTATCCAGTGTCTTAAAGTGTTGTCTCTAAAGTATAGGCCTAATAAATAAATAAAGGTCGATAGAAATAATGTTGTAACTATAGATATGTGACTTAATTGGAATGCATAAAAATAGGAGAATAAAAATGTAAGCAATGTGAATTAAAATGCATTACAACATGCAATAAAATGAATATTATTATATGTGATCAGTTAGGGTTTATAACTAACAATTTATAACAGGATAGATAAATGAAGTAATTTGTATGCCTATAATGCTTGCACGATATATGTTGTATGTGTGCATGATATAATCTATATTACATTAAATTCACCACTAAGTGTATACTCAGTGTGTTGGCGTTTCCGATACGCAGGTAGAAGACAGTAGATTGCAATCTAGCCTCCACAAATAGATAGTGTAGTTGCCAACCTCCTTTAGGGTATATGTTTTGACTCTTTTGTGTTAATAGTTGCTAGGGGCATTCATGTTTATAGAGAGAGAGAGATAGGGTTCAATGATGTAAACTACTATATTATAGTTTGTAAACTATAAAATAGGTTATGCATGATGTTTGTGATATGTGTTGCTAAATGAATTTTAATAATTGTGATGACTATATGACACTAATGATTGATACTGTTGGAGGACCAGAAGGTTCTAGGAAGTGTGAGATAACTATGAATGGTTATAGGAGTGCCTTTTATAGGTTTAAAATTTTGATTTTTCACCTAGACTGTTGATATGCTGCTGAAATTTCTACTAAAACATTATGCATGAAATTGTCTAGTAATTTAGTCAATGCAAATAAACGAAGTAGAAAGGAAATAAAATAAAGGTAAATAGAATTAAAATAACATGAAAATAGTAATACGGTTGTCGAGTCCATAATAGTTAAGTGATGACTAAGCGGGGCAAATATTAGGATAGGTGACTTTTGGAAAGGTAACATCTCTTATCAAGTCTTATTAAAGGATAGGGTAAGGGGTGTTACATACCCTAAATTCATCTGATAGTAGGGATAGTCCTCAGGAACTACCTAATATTGGAATGGTGAGGACAATCCTTAAGGATTTTCCAATATCAGGATAGCATGGATCAACCTTTTTAGACCTCCCAATATCTAAAGCACCAGACATCAAGGATAGCCCTCATGGACCTCCCAATGTTAGGATAGTAGAGGTCAACCCTCACAAACCTCCCAATATCCAAGGGTGTGTAAGGTTCACATCCAAAATCTTAGTGGTTCCACTCGTCATACAACAAGCAATGATCTTTACAAACCAAAGCCACTAGCAACTGCTAACTCCCTATTTAATCAATCAACCTATCCAATAGGTAGTCTAACTAATATGGGCCAGTTTCATTTCCTATTTATTATTCATTTAAGTATACTCATTTTCTGACTTTTATTCTACTTGTTACATTCTATTTCATGCCATATGAAATTACATGCATGCACTTTAATTTAGCCCTTGCTTTAATAGTTAACGGTTCCTCATTCAATACCTCTTTTGTCTATTTTCATTTATAACCATGTTCATTCATCTACATTACCTCAATAATCCTATCACAAACCATAAATTCTATGTTTCTTATACATTGCCACATCAAGTATGCATAACATCATTCCCATAATTCACTATACAGCCAACCCACCAAATTGCTCATATATCTTATTTACTGACAATTCTTTATCTCAACTACAATTGCCACATACAATTAAGGTTATTCATACATTAGCCTTCCCTTTTGCTCATGTACACACATGCAACCTTAATGCATAACACTTAGCTTATACCTTATTTCTTATCATTTTCTTATCTTAGTCATGCTCATAGCTTATAAACAAGCTCATTTACATATCAACCACTCTTAACCACTCATGCACACACTCACACATTATGGCTACTCCATTCGGCCATTTCACTCACACATACCTACAGACCATTTTTCATTCTTTTCTTTATGCATACACATTCAAATTCATCAAATTATCTCATGCACATATTCACCATGCACAATTACACACACACATATTTCACATATTCCATACACATACACACACTTTAAGTGTGCAATTAAGCAACATACAACTTATCTTTCATTAGATTCACTTACAATGGGTTCCAAAACACTCCAATTTTACCTTTTAAGCCTTGTCTTTCCCTTTCTCCATTAATTCCCTCTCTTTTTCTACAAACATAATGTACTTTCACCTTAGAAAAACCATACTAAATTCTACAAATATCCAAACTAAAATCTAAGCACATATCCATCATCTACACCTCAAATACTAGCTTAGAACAATATGAAACCTTAAAAATAATCACTTACACTAAAAATGGTTACTATTCACCAAGTGTTGACTTCCCTAGCCAAAATCTACATCGATTCCTATTCATAAGTTAAATTTGGCTGCACCTAGATTTCCTCCATTGGTATTTCATGAGAAGGATCATATTTGTATCACCTATACATGGATACATTAAATACATCATCTATTTACTGTAATTCTGGTGGCAAAGCTAATCTATAAGCTACCAATTTTCATGAAATTAAAGTAGGAATTAGGAGAAAAAGTAAGGAATAAAATGGACATACGTATTGAGTAGAGTCTACTGGCGTGAATAACGGAGCGAAAATTTAATGAAGGTAAAAATAGTAATTTTATTGAAAAGCCACAGGCAAAATGAGAAATTCACTATTCATGGTCAAAAAGAGGAAAGAGACACATGAGAGTACTAAAAAGTGATATGTGGCATGGTAATGACAAGAAAATGCAAAAAAAAATGAGGTTTAGGAGCGGGCCCCAATAGATAGTGACAACCGGGGCATGAATAGTGTCTCTAGGCCAAATAGAGCTAATTCGACCAAAAATTTATATTAATTATATGATGCATTTATGATAAGATGCAATTGAGATCAT
This sequence comes from Hura crepitans, assembly GCA_948208565.1. NCBI lineage: Eukaryota > Viridiplantae > Streptophyta > Magnoliopsida > Malpighiales > Euphorbiaceae > Hura > Hura crepitans. The sequence goes on from CANXYI011611613.1 coordinate 5,193, forward strand.
ATAAGGGGTTAAAAATTTAAAACAAAATCTGGATTTATGATGTAATATGAATAGTAAACTATTCAAAGCTGAATGAAAAAATTCAAAAATAATCTCAAAAAATTCCAAAAGTGGCACATCTTGATGATAAAAAATTATAAGAATCCAAAAATCACAGTGTTGACATTTTTTGAGCAAGGGAGCTATTAGAAAAAAAATAGGGAATTCAATTCAATTAAATATAAACATTTAAAGAAAAATGGAGAAATAATGATTTAACAAGCATTTTTTTGCCATTAGATTAAATAGTAATTTGATTAATCATGACTATCCAAGTGGAAATAAGTGGGTAGATAAGGTGTAAATAATTAAAAGATATTTTTTTAATTACTTACATGTGGAAAAATGACATCTATCTAAGTGTAATATGTTACTTTTAATCCTAGCCATCCATTTCAAGTATAAATACCCAAATATTAATATGTAATTCATTTGGTTTTCAGCCAACTATAGACACCTCTATTTTTTGTCAAGGACTTTCTTATGTATTCAAACTTTGACTAGACTCAAAAAGCTCACGGTGTGACTCGAATTGCATAAAAATGGGGATTTGTGTCAGTAGATAAGCCCAAGCCAGAAGCTCGACACTGATTCTAATAAGGGTACGGGGGTGAAGCCCTCACGGTATGGACCCATTGACCTTTTTAGGCCTATGATGATAACTAGAGATAGGCTCAAGCAATAAGGTAAGCAACTTAGAACCTATGTCCGCATGAACCAACATGGCACAAGTTCGCACGAACTTGATGCTATGAGGTCCACACCATAGTTAACCTAGACTAGTGAACCCAAAGCCCAAGGTCCGTATAGACAAGTTAAAGCCCATGTCCATATGGACTAATCCAACCTGGCCTAAAGAATATGGACTAGCAGGAAAATCATGCCTAAGTCTGCATAAACTAAGCCGTACAAGTTCATATGGACATATCGACATAAAACTTCCAGAAGTGCAAAATTCCTATTCAGGCACTGATTCCTAATCCTAGCAGGACTCTACTTCTATTGAATGGGAAAGTTGTTCACCAACCTTATAAATACCCTTTCTATCAACCTATTTTAGGAGGAGAAAAACATAGAAGACACAAAAGACAATTGACATAGGATTTACTCTACTAGTCCTAAGCCCTCACTAAAATTATTCTTCCAAAACCCAACCATTGTCTTGTTGCTTGGTGCTAACTTCAAAGTAAGATCTAAGGCTCCTCTCATCATATTCATTCATTTATTTGAGTTGTTTATTTAACCGATGATCTACCATTAAGTGAGGTGATTTTATATGATCCCCATGACAATTATAGGAGTAGGTTAACCCTTTAAATTGATTTAAGAATGTTCTAATCATTCATGGAAAATTGTAATCGCATTTACATTTTGGAACTAACGACTAAGTCCACACAGACCTATTTTAAACAATAGGAGGTTTGTACGAACCTATTAATTGAATATGTATGTGATAAAAGGTCCGCACTTACCTATAAATTGAATATGTACATAATATGAGGTCTATACAGACCATTGTACAATAATAGTATCATGTTTGCCTTATCTATTACGTTTTAACATATTCTGTTCACCATGTTGGCATACCCTTATAACTATATCATATTGTATGATCATTATGTTCCTTAAGATGCATGTTGTTTGTATTCTAGAATTAATGTAGGTCCACATGGACTCCCTATCACAAGGATCATAGTCCACACGAACATATAAGTCTTTTGTATGTTTATTCTATTTTATAGTCCACACATACTCTCTCTCACGAGGATCATAGTCTGCATAGACAATCACCTTTGATTTTTAGCCCTTGCATGTATATGTATTTTTCACCTTCTCTGTTGGTTCTTTATGTGTGCTTTATCTGGTATTATTAACCTTTTTTCTTTTGAGTTGCATGCAAGTGACCTTTCCCACTGGAGTAGAGGTCCAAACAAACATAATATCATTTATGCAATAGTCTACATGGACTAACGTCAAAGCCTCATAGGTCTGCATAGACTAGTCAACGTATAAATGGGACCATTCTAATGCCTTGTTTTATTTCTTTTGGTTTTGTACTTATTATGTTTTTTGGGTTAATTTGGGTTGTAATTATTAGTTAATCAACCTATTTTACACGTCAATTGCTTAACTTTCACATCAAATGATTTTATATATAATTAATTAGTGTTTCCTTAAATAAAATGGTTTTAAGTTTTCTTTAATCAAAAGTCACATGAAAAATGTATTTTAATAAAAGCCAATCTCCTAGAGATGGGAGTTGGGTAATTACTGCCAGTTCCTATGAAATTATGGGTAATTGTTAGGCCACACTATAACTAATGAATGACCCGCTTTCTAGATGTTCAAATATGTTTGTTGTATTCTTTAAATATTGCACTTTACTTTTTTTACATGAAAAGGTGATATAAATACTTTAAATATAATGCATGCTTAATTGAAAAGGGATTGATAAATGTTACAATATACAAGAAGGCATATTATTCGGGCATAAATAAGATCTAAATTCTGAACCTTTCTAGTATAAAAGATTAGAGGTCCTGGTGTAGAGGCCAAGTGGTGACTCCACTAACCAATCTCATCCTCGGTAAAAAATACATTAATCTCTACAATAGTGACTCCATTGGGGACTGAGAATCTCAATCTGAAAGTGCCCAAATAATATGCCATCTAATATTCTAATTTTTATCAATCCCATGCATTTCATTCTATATAAATTGTGTCCCTTTTTACCATAGATAGTGTTATAAACCATAACTCCATTTTTCACTCAAGAATGGATAAGTGCTAGTATATGCATCACTAATAAGCCTCATGCCTTTAGGTATATGAAAAGGTGAACTAATCATCACTATTATCTTTGATTGGAAAGACCCATTAGGAGGGACCTTCACTTGTGGGAGCCAATAAGCCTTTTGACCAAACCATAAGCCTACCTATAATAAGGTTCCACCGCCCAAATATGATAAGGAGGATCCTATCAAAGAACTAAATGAAAAGCTAGAAGCCATTAGTCACCTAGTGACTGAGGGCAAGGATATCAGCCTTATAAGACATCAGTCTAAAGCTTGATGATGCCATGCCCTATAAATTCAAGATGCCAAATTTGAATAAACTCAATGGCACTTCTAACCTAAGGACCCACTTGAAGTAATATGTAGTAGCCATCATATCGATCAATTTGTTAGAAGCATAAATGGTGAGTTTGTTTAGTATGTCTTTAACCAGGTAAGCCTTAGACTTGTACCATAGCTTAGAAAGGAAGATCAAATTGAACTGGGAAGAGTTAGCTCATACATTCAACAAACAATAATCAAATAATGCAACCATAGAGGTAACTCTTAGGGATTTGGAATTGGTGTGCCAAAAACCTAATGAATCCTTTTCTGAATATTTGGAATGATGGAGGGACAAGGTGCTCAAAATGAGAAACAAGCTAGATGACATCAACTAGATCAAGATGTTCATCAGGAATGCTAATAATTACATGAAAGCAGGGCTTTCTTCTAATGGCATTAACACGTAGGAACGGCTCAAGGACATAGCCATTGATATAAAAGCAGCCTCTCAGAATAAAAGATTCAAAAATGATGGCAATAATGGCTCCAATCAAGATGCAAATGTCAACATGGTCAACACTCGACAATTCTCTAAATTAGGTAGACCTATGTCTTAGTGCTTGAACAGGATCATGAAAGAAAGGAAACTTTAACCCTTACCATATCAACCTCTACTAGAGCCACTCTCAGCTAAGCATAGGAATTATCTATATTGTACTTATCACCAGAAGATAGGGTATCTCACAGAAGAGTGTAAGAACCTCTATCATACCATTCAAAATCTCATTGATGCTAAGTAGATTTTTTATCCAAAAGCTTAGAAGCTCCCTTTCTTTTCCTTTTTTTTAAGTGTAATAGTGAGCTTTTGTAATCTTTTCATTCAATAAAACAAAACAATGAATTTATTTTTAGTCATTTGTATAAATATATTATTTTTAGTCATTTGTATAAGTACGTTTTGATCTTCAAAAGGGAAAAGCCTGGATCATATCAATGTTTAAAGCTCACTATTGAAAGATGGATTAATGAATAATAGGCATCACTAGGTATCAAGCACATGCATAGAAATAATTCATATCATCATCTAGTCATTAGACATATCAATGCCATACAAATCATAACCAAACACATATGCATTACTTCATGTAACATACAAACTTCATCCATATCCATATACATACTACACTTAGCTATTACCAATATCCATCCACCATATGTCCACATGCATTTGCAATGACATTATGCCTAGGCATATTATGTCCACATCACATATAGTTTCCACAACATTATTTTATCCCATAACTTTACATATACTTGTTAGGCGTAGTCATGCTTTATTCATCCATGCATTCACACATATCTATCATGTAAACTTCATTCACTTTTGTACCATCGTACCCATGCGTAATGTAAACTTCACATCCATTATATACATATGCATCCACATTCACATGCATTGCTAACCTTCAATCTTATAGTCATTAATGTGTAACATAACATTATTAATGCTTGAAACATGCATCATATTATGTTAACAAATGTATCACACTAACTATAAGGATCATCTTCCACTCAGGCTTTTCAAAGGAAAAAACTCAACTCCTCAGCTTCTTTCAATAATCTCTACCACAAAAATGGTAACTAGACCTAAAACTAAAGGTGAAATTCAATTTGTGACTAAAGGCATGTTCAACAAAGCAATGGCAGTATTAAAATAAAGAATGATAGCACTCATAAAAGAAAAAATGCGAGAGAAGTTTGAAGTCCAACAACAAGGCACTTTGAAGAACTTAATAGGCATGAATTCAACCATGGGGGTAAACGATGACCAAAGAACTAAGACAAGGATGATTTCCCATAGACTTCCCCTTTTGAATAAATCTTTGTCCACAATGCTTAAGGAATTGAAAGAAAAGAACCTCATTCACCCCTTAATACCTGAACATCACCTTTCACCACTTCCACCTAACCATTGCCATGACTTATACTGTGCTTATCACCAAAAGACTGGCCATTTGATTGACAATTGGAAAGCACTACATTGAGCCATCCAAGACCTCATAGATAATGGTGTGATACCTTACCTTGAAAATCGCCCATTACCAGTCATCACCAACATCCCTAAAATTGCTTGAAAAAAAAGGTTCTCTCTTTCTAATGTTCGATCTGCAACCTCATGGACCAATTCTTGACCAACTACAAGATCCCATCAATCAAGGATATGAAAGGATCCAATAAAGATGTAGAGACTATCATAGTTTTCTCTTCTAGTTTTCTTTTGCTTTTATGTTGGAATAATTATAGTTTTCTCTTCTAGTTGTTTCTTACTTCTATGTTGGAATGATTAAAGTTTAATAAAACTTCATTTTGTTTTCTTCATGAACATCTTTGTATACCACATTCATTTCATAGCATGATACTCTTGAAAGTGAGTTGAGAGAATTAAAAAAAAAAGAAAGAAAAAAAAAAGAAAATAAACATGATCAGGTTAATCCACATCTATTACAAATAGTTCATGATGGTCACCATTGCTACACACAAGTTTGAAGCTCAAGACTTGATCTTTCCTTGTAAAGCATGAGAAACATCCTTGAATGTGAGATGAGAGAAAGAAAATAATGAGTTGAGGGCAACTAAACCCAAAAGAATGCCTTTTGTTTGAATCATAAAAGAAATCTAAATAGGTTCTAATACTCAAAGCATCAAATTCATTATATATTATCATTTCCAAAGGCTAAAATTTTATGGCAATAACACTAAAAAGCCAAACCTTTTTTTATCCTTGCTTAGACAAAAATTCAAAAGTCAGAAGATGCCGAACTCCAAAAGCCTACAATAGTAACTGAGCATTCTCTTTTCAACTATGGTTGCCTTCAATCAAAAGAAAAAAATATATAAATTTGTTAATTCTTGCTAGGTCGATCAACCAAAAACATGAGCCTAGACAAAATTTAGGGAAATTTGAGGGAAAATAGTTAGCTGAAAAATCTTTGGACTGGCTAATAACAGGGATATCATCAATGCAGTGCTCAGAAAGATCAAAAGAATAGAATCACAAAAATTCCAAATGCTAAGGGGGCATAAAATCAGCACTCATTGTGAGCTACTTGTTGATATAAAAAAAAACTCCATCTCCCATGGCAAGAGCTCTAAAACACATCAATCCATCTTAAAAGGTGCAAATCCAAATTAAATTGATCAAACACTACACGATCACATTCTAAGCCTTAACCAAATATGGATAAGCTGAATAAAAATGAAGAAAAGAAGAAACCTTGCTAAATTGAAAACCCATAAAGGGCGATCTAGGCAAAAATTAGAGGTCAAGAGAAAATTTTTAGTTGGAAAATCTTTGGACCAACTAATAACAAGAGTACCATGCTATGCAATCACATTTATCATGCTCATTCTTTAGAATCATTCACTCTTAAACCATATATGTTTAAACGTCATCCATGGCAAATTGACCTGTCATCCAAGCTTTGGCTTTACCATTACTCAACCTACCTTCCCTCACTTTTCCATCACCATCTAGCCTAGATCTTCATAACTTCACTCTTTTTTCTCAAACTTAACCTTTTCCTATGATGAGTCTGAGAGGAGAATGATCCCAATAACAAAACATTTACTAACTCAGGCATGCATACATCATAAACAATAAGTTTATTCACAATCACTCTCACCCATTCATACATCCATTTTATAAAAAAATTACCCATTTTGCTTACCTTCATTCATACATTCATCA
>CANXYI011611779.1:0-10820 GCA_948208565.1 Hura crepitans
AACCTTATGCAAGTGTAGCTATGTATGGGTGTAGTTTGACATGAGTTTTAGTAGACACTAGCTAAGCATAAATGGCATGTAACTAGCCATAGGGTGTGAGGTAATTGTATGATTGTGTGAATATTGTACCTATTACTAAGACATATTATGAGCTTAGACTACTTAAAATGGCTTGAAATGTTGATATGTATTTTGCCATTGTGACGAGTGGTAGGCATGAGATGATAATATGTCTAGTCTAATTGGTATGGCATGAAATGGTAAAGGCATATATGTAAGTATGACTAAGTTATTGATTGATGGATAATTGTGTAACAAACATTATGGAAATGCATGATTAAGCCTAAAAAAGGGTTGAAGCTGAGGGCTATGTTAGTATAGATAGGCATGAAAGTGATGGAATATGCATGTACTAAATATGCCTAAAATAATACATTTATGTGAGCTATAATGGCTTAAATTATATTAACATGAATTTAATCAATGTACATCATAAAATGGCATGTAACATAGTTAAGGAATGGCATGAATAATGACCTTAAAATTTAACTAGCAACCAAGTATAAAAGTGGCTTGTAACCTTGCTTATAAAGGCTATGTAATATAAGTGAGAAATATGGTTATTTGTGTGCCTTGAGTGCTATGTTTTGCAATGGATGGTAATGGCATTTTGAGCCTATATTTTGGCCTTGTAAAGGGCCTAGGATTTTTTGGCTTAGGGCGTATAAACTTGTTGTAATTAGTGTGGAAAACTACATTAAAAATAGACTGAAATGGACCTAAATGCCTTAGTATAAGCTTACCGCAATGACTTGTAACTATCCTAAGTGACCATTACCTGAACAAATAAATCCCTTGGTTAGTAAATGGCCTAGAATTATAATATACTTATGGAATTAAATCTAGCATAATATATGGCAATTATTGGCAATTATCCTTGAATATATTTTTGTAATAATTCACCCGGTACAGCCTATTTATGACTATACTAGATCGAGCTAATTTCCAACTATGCTGTAAAAATTATAACTTTCTATTTTTGAGTTTATAACATTATGAAAAATTAATCAATAAAGAAATGAAAATAGATTGAGGTTAAATGGCCTAGTAGATAGACACCCATTGGATGGGTTGACTAGTTAACTTAGGGGTTTTTTGCAGCTACTAGTTTAATTGACTTTCAGATAAGGCCGATACAATGGCGTAGGTCCATTTTAGACCATTGTATTAGTCAGACAGTTAGATTAGATTGTGACATTCACTTGAATTATATCTTTATTACCGGTGCAGCAGTGTAGGTCTGATAGGCCACTGTACTAGTCAAAAAAATATACTAGTCTGCTAGGCTGGCCAATTTGTGACATCTTTGATTTGTTAATAAGGGCCAGTACAGTAGTCAAGGTCCTAGAGGATCACTGTACTAGCTAGTTAAATAGGCCAGTCTACTAAGTAGACCAGATATTATCATTTGCACCTTGGGTGCCAGTATGTGAATAAGCCGGTGCAATGGCATAGGTTCAGAATGGGGACTACTACACTAGGTTATTTTCCCTCTAAATCCAGTGTCTATTAGGATTGTCTCCTGAGTTAGGCTAGCTGAAAGAATTAAGTAAGATTAATAAATTTACATATGACTCTTAAAATGACATAGGGGCATTTTGGTAATTTTCCATAGATAAGGTTTAAAGGCTTAAAAGAATATAACGTATGCATGTAATTGTTAGTAATGATCCTAAAACATAATTTACATAAATTATAGTGATTAATTGGATTAACGACAGACATAAACACTCAGGGGTAAAAAGGTAATTTGGCATGCTAGTATTCTAAATTGAACTGAGATGTCCGAACAAGATAAGAATAGAGGCTTTATACATGGATAGTACGATGGATAAGTTTTAAATGTTTGAAATCACCACTGAGTATTTTTATACTTAGCATACCTATTTCAGTGCGTAGGTACCAAGGTTAAGGACATCACCTCATAAAACGTGCAGTGGAGTTAGAAGGTTGATCATATATAATTGTATAGCTTTTGCACTTTATGTACTTAGGTGGGAGAAATGGATGTGATGTATATAAGGGACACAAAATTGTATTTATATATATACATAAAGACTATATTGTAAATAAGTAATGGTTAATGCTTGTTGTGTATGTATGCCTTATGTGATTGTTTGTGAGCTTAAGGCTCTATGTGTTTTCTTGATTATGGCCTGAGGCTTGTGACTACTGTGTGATAGATGTTGACAATAGGATGATATCTAGGGAACTACAAGGGTTTAGGAGATGTGATTACTTGATACATAAATGTTTCACAGGTCTTATCATTTTGGGATAGTGACCCAGGCAGCTGCTATACTGCTAGAATTTTTAAGACATACCGAACCATGTCAAAATAATTTTGTAATAGCATGAACATAATAAGATGAACCTAAATAGATTATAGAAATAGACCAGATTGAGTTTAGATTCAGATGGAATTCCTTAGTGCAATATATGTAAAAGTTAAGTGAATAACCGTGGGATAAGTTGATGGGTGACCTGGCGGGAAGTGTGCTGCTTATTGGGTTTCTTCGAGAATCCAGTAGGAAGTGTCACATTTTGTGGTATCAAAGCATAGTTTAATGTTCCTAGGCTAAGTATATAAGTGTGAATGTCTAAGTTTCCAATTCCTTTGAATTGTTACGCTGCTCGAGGCTGATAACAAAGTCCTCTATAATAAAAATATGATTGATCAAGTTACCTAATGGAAGGCTAAATAACTAACTAATTCTGCAATTATAGCTATATAGGGAGTAGGCTATGTACCAGTACCTGAACCCAGTAATGTTGCATAATAACTATAGTCACATGTGATAGGCTAACAACAGGTAAGAGTAACCCCTGTCCTGGAATATGAGGAAGTCATAATATGTGAAAGATTTTGCTAGACTCCTAAACCTTGCTAAAGAGTTGATCTCTAATGATATAGAGAATGTAAGAGGTTCTTGGTAGGACTAAATGTAGGGTTAAGGATATAGATAGCAAAATCTCTAAAAGATAGATTTTGCAGTACCAATGTTAGCTGCTTGTGACAGGGAGGAAATGGTACTAGAAAAGAGGGATCTCTTCCTAGGAAAGAGGTAATGCACTGTGAGATAGTCCAATGCAATGTCAGGATGGTAAAAAAAGGAGAAAGGGTCAATCATAGGCATAATCCTAGCCTAAGTCCCAGTATCAGATAGGGTATTAAGGGTAGAGACATGCACAGACCTAAAGGTCAGGACAAGCCTCTACTGGTAGACCTTGATTGCCTCATCGAGTCGATAGTACTCCTAGTATAGAGGGTAATAGGAGTGGACCTCCCATGTGTGCCACTAGTCAGAAGAGGCACTGGGGGTAATGGAGAGTAAGCAAAAGAGGAGAATGTCTCTATTGTGGTATTAAAGACCACTACAGAAGAGAGTGTTCTCAAAGACAGGTAAAGAGTGCTTAAATAATAGCATTTATTGTCGCACCCTAGAATAGGGGTCAGAGGCAAACTAAAAGATAGTAGTTTTGTGCTAACCAGGGTACCAGAACTAAAGCTTGTGCTCCAACTAGGCAGTGTGTTGTGGGATCTAGAGAAGAGGTTGTAGCACTAGCTGGTATAATTAGTACTTTTTATTTATTTGATGTTCTAGTCTTGGCTTTGATAGACCCTAATTCTATACCTTTCTAAGGATGTTCTGCTCTGGTACAGAATAGGTAGTTAGAGCTTGAAAAAGATGATGTAGACATCCAAGCTAGCAATCCTATAGGGCAGTGTGTGATTGTGAATAGTGTGTATAAGCAATGTCCTCCGGTGATTGAGGGCCATAGATTGTTGCTGACTTGATTGATTTGCCTTTCAATGGGTTTGATGTAATCCTAAGAAGGGATTAGCTTACTAAGTGTCAAGCTATACTGACTGTGAAAATAAAAAGTTGACCTTCCAGACTATAAAGGGATAGATAGTGACCGTGGATGGTGAGAGAAGTCTTTTGAATAATTTTACCTCTGTTCTTAAGCATAAGAACTCCTTCAAAAGGGGTGTGATGCATATTTTGTCTATGCTGTTGACTTGAATGTTTTTAACTCTGATCTGGCATTTGTTCTAGTTGTTTCTAATTTCTTGATATAATTCCTGATAAGTTACCAAGCTTACTACCTCAAAGGGAATTGGATTTTGAAATTGAGGTATATCCTGGTACTGCTCTAATATCTATTGCATCTTATAGAATGGCATCTGCTGAAATAAAAGAACTGAGGGTATAGATGTAAGAGCTATTTGATAAGGGTTTTATCAAACCCAATGTATCTCCTTGGTGAGTACATATGCTATTTGTAAAGAAGAAAGGTGGGTCTCTCAATTTATGTATTGATTATAGGCGGCTAAATAGAATGACTATGAAAAATAAGTGTCCATTGCCCAGGATAGATGACCTCTTTGATCAATTAAAAGAGGTAGGTATATTTATAAAATTTATCTGAGATTTGGATACTATCAGTTGAGGATTGAGGAAGCTAATGTTTCTAAAAACTATTTTAGAACCTAATACAGCCATTATGAGTTCTTGGTGATGCCATTGAGACTCACCAATACCCTAACTACTTTTATAGAACTCATAAATCGAGCTTTTCAACCTTATCTAGATAAGTTATGGTGGTGTTCATAGATGAAATCCTAGTGTACTGTTCAACTCAAAAGAGTACGACCAACACCTGAAGATTGTGTACAGACCCTAAAAGAGAGACAGTTGTGACACCCCTTATTAGATTCAAAAAGAAACCCAATAAGCGGTGCACTTCCCGCCAAGTCAGCCATCCTAAAATTTCTCCCAAGGTTATTCGTTTAACTTTTACTAATTTCTCTCCAGATCATGTTATCTAACTCCAAAACCATTTTCATCAGTTCCTATGTTCCATTTAGCTTAGGTTTAAATCATTAAAGAGGAAATTTGCTAACACAAAAAATTTCACCTAAAAATTTGGCTACATAACAGCTGCTTAGGTCCTAACCCAAAATTTAAACAAGCCTATTTAAATACTTCTATAAGTAATCCACAACACCTGGACCCATCTGGTCCCCCATTCTCAACCTATCATCATCATCTAACACACATCAAACAGAGGCCTCAGACTACAGATGAACTTGCATAAATATAAAGCCTTAGGCTCACATCAACATAAACATCACATATATTCATTCATTCACCAAAGAAGAAATATAATCACCTAATTTACATTTGTAAGTCATATTTGCTCAATTACTTTACATTTTGAAGCCTAAATACATTTCCTACCCATTTCCCACCTAAGTACATAGATAACATATATGTATAAAAATCACATCCAAAGTCTTCACTTGTAACCTCTAAATCGTTGTTGTCACGCTTTATGAGGTAGGTCCCGCCATAATGTACCTGCACACCAAAATTAATGCGCTGAGTATACGAGATGCTCAGGGGTGAACTTAACGAAATTTAATCATGTTATAATATTATTAATTTATCTAGGTAGTTTAAGAATAATTTTATCTTATTTTATAACTTAATTAACACTGTGATGCTAATTTACTAAAATACCCCTAAGGTATTTTTTAAAGTCTAGAACAGTACTTTGGACTCAGATAAATCATTTAAAGGGAGGACTATTATTTTTAACATGCATACTTTATGAAAATCACTTAATCTATCTCATAGGTGAAAAATTACTAAAATACCCTTTTTGTATTTTTATTACTTTTTCGAAAAGTTCATTCACTTTTACTTTACTGTAACTGGTCTGGCACATCTATGCAAAATGTCTAAAATATCCTTTAGCTTGCATCTTATTAGAACTTAGAAAATATTGTCCCATTATGCTTAATTCTAATGTTTATAATTAGTCTATTTATTTACTTAATTAAATTCTCTAGCCTGACTAGGAAGATGACACTTTAAGACACTGGATCTAGAGGGAAAATAAAATGGTGTAGTGGTCCTCATTTTGGACCTACACCGCTACACCGGCATGTGTGCCATAATGGAGATTAGTCGTAGCCTCCCCAGACACAATAAAGATAACTGTGTGGCATAATAGAGATTAGATAGTAGGCCTCCCCAACCACAATGAGTGACTATGTGACATAATGGAGATCAGCCCTCAGGCCTCCCCAGTCACAAACTATCAAGAACTCAGTGACATAATAGAGATTAGTCCAAAGACCTCTCCAACCACTAATGAATACCATCAATGACTGGGGGACATAATGGAGATCAGTCCGTAGACCTCTCTAGCTACTAATGAATTAGCAGCTATAAAACCCTAAGTTGATCGATCAACCTATCTAGTAAGTATCTAAGTAATGGGATAAGTAGCTTAATTTAACTTTATTCATTGATAAAAAAATATTCTTATAATATTTAAGTGTCAAAAATAGACAGATAAAAATTTTATCTCGTAATTTGAAATTTTATTCAGACTGGTATAACCACTTTTTGGCTCTACTAGGTAAAATTCCATAAAAAATTTTAGTCTGTTATGATCAAAAATCAAAATGCCTTATGCTATGATTTATCATAACATTTTCACTTAAAAAGTTAATACTTTCTGGTCTAGTGACATTTTCAATTCAGGTGGAGGCCAATTGGACAGTTACAAGTCATTTCGACCACTTTTTAAGTTAGCTTTCTAGGACTATTTTAAGTCCAATTTCAATTCAATTTTCACTATTCTTTTATTATTTTACTGGGCACTAGGCCAATTGAAATTGGGCCAAGTCCATGGCCAAAAATCTAGGCAATAAAGCTAACTAAAACTGGGCTAATTCCATTGCCAAAATCTAGGCACAATTGCCATTCATCTGCATAGTTCAACTTTAGCCTCTCAAGGCAAAACTAAGGTTCAACTTACTAACTTATTGGAGGTTACATTTTTAAGTCATTATTCTAAACCTTAAACACACATTTTAGTCTAATTTTTCCTTAGCCATTTTAAGGCACATTTCAAGTTATATTGTTACATTATTATGTCATATATTTGGCCAATTCTCTTAATCAATTCATGCCAATAATCAAGCCTTAATAGTATACTTCACTAATACTTTAACAACTTGGAAATTCATGCTAGTATGCCATACATAGCTCTCGGGTACTTAAGAAAACTATGCTTAATTTCCATTCCTTTAGGCATAATAACATCATTCAATCCAAATTACATGACATGAACACAAATATGGGCATAAACATCATAATCTAAGCTATTATAAGGAAAGCACAAAACAACATCTCTAGAACTTCACATGGTAGCTCACGGCCACAAGCACAAATGCACATTCCATGGCAAATTCTACACCCAAACCTTTATAAATCACACCCTAGCATGCTAAGCATATTGTAGATTCATCTTGGGCAGCAAAATTCTCATTCAAACTACTATAGGTAGCAAATTCTAGCAAACATTTTTAAGCCAATTATACAAACACTTAAGAATACACTTTCAATTCCATAAAACTTTCAACTTAATCAACATTTCTAAAGAGGAATTGAAACCTAAACTTAACCATCCAGCCATCCAAATTCCAAATTCACTAGCCTAAGCACTCATACACATGAGAAAATATATGTAAATTCACTTACATGTCTCTTTGAAGGTGCTATCCTCACTAAGTCTATGCTGCCAGCCCCATTTCTAGCAGCCATGGTAACTTTTCCCTCCCCTCGTAAGCCTCCAAATGCCCTCTAATGGCCACCAATCTAGTATGCACACCACCATCTAGATGTTAGCTAGGATTTAGAATCAAAAATCACCCAAAAACTCTAAGAAATGAGGGAGATACAGCCATTAACTCACCTCACATACACAATTCTAGATTATTCTAAGTCTATCTCCTTCTTTGATTTTTTTCCCAAACCACAGCTTCTTTTGGCCTGATTCTTTTTTCCTAGTGGTGTTTTACATCCGGATGAAATTTTAGCCACTAGAATCAGCCCATTTGGACACCAAAGCAGAAACTTATGGCCTGAAAATAGAGAGGCTGGCGTTAGCAACTGGGCAGAAAATAGGGAGAAGGAGTTTTATTCTTTACAAGTGGAAATTCACTTGTCATGACCTATTTGCCACTTGACAATTAGGCTAAGACACTTGGCATTGTTGTGAGTCCCATTTGACACCTTAAACTTGTCTTAATAATTCCCGAATGATCCTAGTTTTTTAGGAAACTTCAAAAATTCATGAAATTTCACTTAGACCTCTAAAAATTACACCGTTTATTTTAAAATTCCTATTTTAATCTCCTTTACTTGCTCATAAATTTTTGTGGCCAAATTCCATTGATATGGCAGCTTTCAGACTGCCTCGATTTGTGTGCCAATCTAAGAAATTACTAGATTTTACAAATGACTTCTGATTCCAAAAATTCTTTCACCATTAGACTCAGTGTGATTTTTTAAATTCAGGGCCCACTATTTTTGGGTCCATCCGGGTGCATCTTAGGTCAGTCCCCACTCAAAAAAATTTTATTACCTTAGTGGGTAGCTTATAACCCAAAATGAATTGTTGGTTCTGCTAAATTTTTAATTTTTGCCTTTTTCATCATTTTAGAGCCCTCAAAGTTTCATAACCTATGCCACTGCCTTGGTCCACATGCAAGTGACCCGGCACCTCGAGTGCACTCCTCGAACCCTGTGGCACTATTCTTAGAGCCTCGAGACACAAGTGTTACATTTCTTCCCCTCTTATGAAAATTGAAATTACCTAAAGCAAATGAAGTAGAATACTAAGCTCCTATTTGCTCATCTAGCTCTCAGGTAACTTCCTCTATACTTTTATACCTCTATAGCACTGTAATAGTGTATGGATTCATTTCTGCAACTCTCTCGATTCACGAACCATACCTTACACCATTTTTTAGTCATAACTTATATCCAGTTGTGCTTTAATAATTGTCATCAGAGTCATATGTAGCTAGTCTAATCTATACCCTTTGAGCACAAAACATACACACAATATGTACTACTATAGCTCAGGTGGTAATACAAGTCTATATGATAGAGGTCCTGATAACCTAAGACTCAAGTACTCTTTATCCAGACCTTTGCATCTATTTTCTTAGAAAAAATATCCTCCATAGTACTTTATCTCTAACTGAGTATTCAGTAGTTTCCTACTTCAAGTCAGCACAAAATTCTGATCTAATCATACTGCTTTCAGCCTTTTTTTGATTCATTTCACTTTTCTTTAGCCTCTTTAATCAAGTTTACACTGAAGACTTTCTATCTCAAATCTCACTTCAGTATGAAAGGTCCTGTATTATCTATCATATAATGCCTCATAGGGGTCCATTTCCAAATTAAACTGATTACTACTATCATAGGCAATCTTTGCCAAGAATATATATATGCATATACATTAGACATCTATATCACCCTTTCTAACTGTCCATCAAACCTAGGATGATATCTTAGGTGATGAGCTAATCTGGTGCCTAAAGCTGCTTATAGATTCTGCCAAAATCTGACAGTAAAATAAAATTTATCTCTATGATAGTTACTGGCACAACATGAAATCTGATGGCTCATCACCATATAGTCTAGCCAAACTATTAAAAACTAACCCATCCTAATAGGGTAACTTGAACTACCTTAACAATCTATCAACAATTATGCATGCACCACTGCATTTATCTTTACTCAATAGTGAACTTATTACAACCCTTGGAGTTAGCTTTTCTCATTTTCACTTTGATATAACTGTAGGATACAATACTTCAAAAGAATTCTGATGCCCAGCTTCTACCTACTGGCATGTCAAATACTTGTTGTTATCATACTCTTACCACATTCCTTTCCCTACCAAGCCATCTAGAAATAAGATTCCCAAACTTAGATTTTTCCTTCCAGAATACCTGGAACAAAGAGACTCATAGATTTCCCTAACCATCTATAACCCATATCCTCTGATAAATCCACTACTTACTTACTGTCAACTGAGACCTTATGGTCTTCCCCTTTTTGGCTTTACTAATTATCTGAACCATCTACTTGTCTCTTATCTAATTCTTTTTAATTTCCTATTAAAAACCTGACTTTACTTGTAATTCAACCACTAGTGCCTCTTTTGCAATAATCGGTAACCTAACATTCATAATCTCTTTAGGTCATTATAGATTTCCCTATACTTAACATCTATCAGCACCTTAGCTTTCATTAGTAGATAGTTGATTAGGCACTCAAAATCCTAAATCAATTCTACCTAGTTTCTCTATCTCAGGTCCCTTCTCCTAAGTAAGGAATAATTCAAACTCTAATGATTTATATCTATACAACATTCCTCTTCGTACTGATAATGCAATCATCTATTTCAACACAACTGCAATAATAACTAGCCCCAAATCAGGGATAAGATAATCCTTCTCTCATGGCTTCAATTGTTTAAAGGCATAAGCCTCCACCTTAGCATCTCACATTAACATCTAACAAGATATTTAGTGAAGCACCATGCACCTAACAAGGTCCTTACCCTATTCAAGTTGAATTAGGATAGGAGCCTTTGTCAACCTCTATTTCAACTTAACAAAACTATCTTGACACTGATTATCCCATATAATTCTCATATCCTTTCTGATTTGTCCAATAATAGGAGTAACAATGATGGAAGTCCTCTTACAAGCCCTTTGTAACCTCAACTAAGCCCAAATATTTTCTCATCTTAGTTACATTCCCAAAAGGTTTCAATTCTAACACTTCCTTGCCTTTACTAGAGCCAATTCTGACTCTCTTTATTGAGATTGGGTGGTCCAAAGAAAAACTTCATTTAGCCACTTCATACTTATTGAG
>CANXYI011611862.1:0-11234 GCA_948208565.1 Hura crepitans
CCACCGTTTTAAAAATCACTATTTTTCTCGGTCTGGTTTTCAACTTCGAAAATTCATAATATATTCTACAGTACTCAAAAAATTCCCATTTTAGTTTTAAAATTCCTAAATCAATGTAACTAAGGTCCATGTGAAATTTCAACCCAAAAATCAACTATTGACTTTTTGGCACTATTCACGATGAGAATAAAATATTCCGAAAAAATACCCGATGACCTCAGAAAATTCCAATTCCTTTTTCAACATACTAAATAGAATTTTTGAGGTTTAGGGTATGGTATTGTTGAGACCATCTGGGCACATTCCCGGGTCTCCAACTGTCCGGGTCTCAAAATATTTTTATCTCTAGAATTGATAGTTTATAACCTAAAAGTAATTATTGGTTCTGCTAAAAATTTTAATTCATCCATTTTGACCCTTTTCAAGCGCGTCAAAGTTTTATGAACAATATGCCAGTCATCGGACTCGAGATGATGACCCGCACCATGTGAAACATCAATCGGGTTCCGAATGCACTGTTCATAAGACGTCGACCGGCGGTCGTTACAGGGGTAATGGGCACAGAAGTTATACTAGGATACATATTGATCTCAAAATTAAGCTCTCTTTATGAAGGCAACCCTGGCAACTCATCTGGGGACACATTAGGGAATTTAAAAACAATTAGAATCTATTCAAGGTTTGGGGTGGAATATTGGTGTCAATGAAATGTGCTAGGTAGGCTTCACATCGTTTATAGATGAGTTTTCTTGTTGTAATAACTGAGATGAGATTATTTGAAAGGTTTCTCTCACCCACAACTATCACTGCCTATCCCTTTGCAGTCTGAAGGGTCATCTTCTTATTTTAAAAATCCACTGTAGCCCGATGTTCAAATAACCAAACCATTCCAAAGAACACATCAAATTCATAGAAGGGTAATTCAATCAAATCAATAGGAAATAGATATTCATGAATTACCAAGGGACATTGCCTATACACCTATTTCACATTCACACTTTGCCCTATAGAATTACTAGCTTGAATTTCCATTTACATGCTAATGTTTCAGTCCTTTATTATGTGCTTATGTAGTGCATACATAAGAATATGTAGATCCTGAGTCTATCAATGCCAAAACTAGAACATTAAATAAGTGAAATGAACCAGTAATGAGATCTGGGGTTGCTGCTTCTTCACGAGCCCTAACAGCATATTGCCTCGCTAGTGTATGAGCTTCCAACCTTATCCCCTGACTAGCACTAGGCTAATTCCCTCTACCTTGTCTCTATCCTCTACCTTGTGGTGCTGCTATAGATTCCTATGTACGAGTACCTTCTAGCTGTTTGAGGATATTCTCTTTAGTAATAATCCCAAGCACCACAAGTAAAGCACTTTCCCTTTCTACTCAACCAATATTGCCTCTAATTTCTCTTATTGCAAGTATTGCAAGTCGGGGGTCCATTCCTATTAACTAATAGCCCTGGAGCACTAGAGGCTTATAGAGGTGGTCGAGGTCTAGCTATAAAAGCCTACTCAGACCTCTGAGATAGAGTCTACATCTATGCTTGGTGCACTAACTGAGACTATGGCTGAGCCTCTTTTCATCTCTTACTACCACCTGGGGTTGCACTAGACTACCCAGTAGTGAACTATCTCTTACTTTGAAAGAAACCCCTCTTCTTTTGTACCATTTCTTCCATATCATACACAGATGCTACTAATATTGCAAAGTCTATAACCCTCAGGTTAGCTATCTGTATTCTCAATTCCATATTTAATCCTTTCAAAAACCTTTTGAATTTCTCCTCTTTATTCGGAATAAACTCAACATATCTTATCAATCTAGTGAAATTATTTTCATACTCTAACACTATTCTCTTACCCTGTCTCAGATCTAGAAACTCCTACCTCTTATTATCTTTGTATGAGTCTAGAATATATCTTTTTCTATACTCATTTAAGAAGAACTCCTAAGTGAGATATGTTATTGCCTTCCTCTTCTTAATGGTATCCCACCAATGAAAGGCTTCTTCCTGAAGGAGAGAAGTTATACATTTTAAGATTTCTTCGTCTGAACTCTCTAAGTAGTACTATGCTAGAGCTATATCATCCTCATTTGTACTAAAAAATCTACTGCTCCCATCTTTTTAATCCTCACAAAAGGTGTTTTTTGTAAAGAAGATTGAGGTGGAGGAGGTATTAAAGCTAGTGGAGGAGGTGGAACAGTAGCTGCTATAGTATGTCTTAGCAAATCCACTATCTACTGTAATAGTGCCAGGGATTCTCATGTCTATAGTTATGCTTGTGGTTGTTACTATTATGCAATATCACTAGCTTTTGGTATGGCTACATTACTAGCTTCCCCCCTGAACTATTGTAGGGGCATAACTAGCCACTTCCTCTCCTCGATCTTTCAGTATTTGATCACGCATCTTCATCAACTACAAAAGAAACAGGACCTACTAGCCTCTTAGCAGTGTAGTAGTTTAGAAAAAAAAAACCCTAGACACTAGCACTTATGTAAGACATCTAGGAACATATAACCTATGCTTTGATACTACCTAATATGGCACCCCTTATTAGACTCCAGCGAAAACTCAATAGAGATGCACTTCCTATGAGGTCACCTATCCTAAAATTGCTTTAGGTCTGCACTCTTTAACACTTACAGACTATTTTATGGCTTTATCAGATATTGCTTAATTACTAAGTTTATCCCTTAAACATTCTTATATGAGGTATAATAGACCTAGAAAACCATTTAACAGATGCTCTACATGTTACAAAAAATTGGGCAGCACAATGGCTACCTGAGGGACATTCTAAAATATTTTCCACCTATAAAAGCATTTCTAATATTATTATCAATCTAACTCCTTCTACTGGACCCTTTTGGTCCCCTCAGTAACCTCATCACACATTAACAAACACATCAAATTCTTACTAATCCAAGCCATAGCACCTCCAACAACACACACACCCTCTCGGCCAAAGTGACCCCTCACCCTTCCATTAATTCATTTCACCAATTTATCACTCAAATCATTCAAACCACACATAAATAGAATTAACACAAGCTTAGTTCATGGTTTCACATGCTTTACCCATATAATCCTCATATTACATATAATATTTCACCCTAAATCATACCTAAATTTATCATGCCATGTTCCAAAATGCATTAAATTCACATACCTCACTAAATTGCAAGGCTTTTTCTACACTTTATGCTTGTCAATTCCCTTATTGCACTCCTTTATTACCTTGGCCAATATACACATGAACTTTGCTTAGAAAAATCAAAATTTTGACCTTTATGGTATGATATTTTTAGGTCTATTCAGGAAAATCCTAAGTCATTCCCAGCCTAAGTCTATCTAAGCCTACAGACCATTAGATTTTGGCCTAAAATAATTTATTGGTTTTGCTAAATCTTTAGATTATGTCCTTTTTATCATTTTTAAGCCCCTTAAAGTTTCATGACTAGTTTGCCCCACTTTGGGCCTCATAAAGGTAACTTGACACTTCGAGCACACTTTTCAAGTCTCGAAGGTATTGTTCATAGAGCTTTAACTTATTAGCATTATAGTGTATGTGCATTTGTTGTGCATGGATAGATGCTTGATGAATGATATATGCTCATTATGGTTAGGGACTAGACCTATATGCAACACATTTTAAGGTACTTATGGGGTTCCTTATTTAGGATGGATGTACAAAAAAGATATACAATCATGATGCATATGAGTATATGTGATAAAGATGTATATAGGGATATATGTATGACTACCTAAGTAGTATGAATGGGGCAGTGTTGTGTATGTGCAACCTATGTATAGTTGATGCATGAATGAAAGCTTATAACTCCATTGCATGTGCTTTAGCTAATGTATGAAAGCCTATAAGTCTAGTGCATGTGCTTTAACTGATATGCAAAAGCCTATAATTCTAGTGCATGATTTGTATAGTTGTTTAATGTTATGTATTGTTCCTATTACTGCCTAAAATGTGTGCTCCATATCTCATGTATGAATGATGTTATAGTATAAATATGATACATGTATATGTGTGGACATATGGTACAGATAGTTAATGTCAATGAACCTTTACAAGATGACAACCTTTGATGCATGGTTAATGTGTCATATGCTAGTGTGAAGTGTATTTAAACCTATATGACATGTGCTTGAATACTAAGAAATATATAAGTTTATGAAATGTTATGTATGTGTATACAAAAAAGATACATGTTAGATGTATAAGGACAAACACAAGCAATAAGTCTTCTAACCCTATTACTCCCACACATAAGGTATTAGCAATTCTTCCTAGGTAGGCTTATCTAAGCATCATTGAAGGATGTATAGGTTCAATTATGGGTCTCAATCAAGCCCAATGACCTCTCAATTTAAGGTGCGAGAAAGAGTAATAGCCTATAACATTTAAGTCTTGTTTGAGGTGAAATTAGGTTGGGCCCATTCTAGATAAAAGGCATAATAAGATTGGCCCCACTTTAAATAAGGTTAAATATGATAGGCCCATAGAGCAATCATAATGCAATCATAAACTCTTAGGGTTATACAACCTAAGGGAAGTTGCTAGGCTTAACTATATGGGCTTATGGTTTGGTAAAAAGGCTTATGGCTTAACTATTGAATGTAGTGCATAGGATGGATAAAAATTAGAATATTAGATGACATATTATTTAGGAAATTTTAGATTTAAATTCTCAGTCTCTAGTAGAGTCGCCACTATAGAGAAATATGTATGTTTAGTAGGGCTAAGAGTAGTTTAGTGTTTAGGAGTCACCACCTGGCCTCTACACTAGGACCTTTGATCTTCTGTACTAGAAAGGTTAAAAATTAGATCTTATTTATGCCCCAATAATATGCCTTCGTTGTACATTATAACGTTTATCAATCCCTTATCAAGTAAGCATACATTATATTTAAATTAGGTATGTCACCTTTTCATGTATAAAAAGTAAATTATGGTATTTAAACTATACAAAAAGTATGTTATACATCTAGAAATCTGATTATTGATTTATTATGGCATGACCTAACAATTACCTATAATTCTATAGGAATTGGTGGTAATTGCCCAACTCCCATATCTAGGAGATTGGCCTTTATTAAAATACATTTTTATGTAACTTTTGATTAGAGAAAACTCAAAAGTATTTTGTTAAGGAAACACTAATTAATTAGATAGAAAATCATTTGATGTAAAGTTAGGCATTTGGTATGTAAAAAAAGTTATTAAACTGCCTATTACAACCTAAAATGAGCAAAGCATATAATAGGTACAAAACCAAAGGAAATAAAATAGAGCATGTAATTGGTCCCGTCTATATGATGCTAAGTTCATGTGAATTTTGTGTAGCTCTAGCAAGTGTCTGTGCAGACTACTGCTTGTAAAGGTTATTACATCCGTCCGGATCTTCACTCTAATTAGAAAGGTTACATGTATACAACTCAAAGGGCAGGTCAAAAACAATATATTATGGTCTGTGAGAACCTAATAACACAATGCTAATATATTGTATAACACAAATGTGAATGGCCATGATATATGACTAATAATGGTTATCCTTAAAGTAATGATGAATTAATTATGCAAAGTAAAACATGATGATAAGAAATATAGATACTTATGAAAACTAGAATTCAAAGTAAATGTCTACATGGACTTCATTCCTTATAAGAGGGAGTTTATGTGGATTTCAAGATGAAATAAATAAAAGCAAAATAGCACCATCTGTTTGGATTACATTCCTTATGAGAGGGAGTTTGTGTGGACTTGAAGACAAAATGAACAAGAATAAAATAAGATCATCTATACGGACTATGTTCCTCATAAGAGGGGGTCTGTATAGATATACAATAGTCCTAGCATGCAAATAAGATGTATATTAAGGAATGGGACAATCATACAACATGATACCATTATACAATTGCGTCAATATGGTAAACAAAATACAATATAATAAAATGCATATGACAAATAGGACATTGTTATTAAACATAAGTCCGTGCAAATGACATATTAGGTGTACACTAATATAATAAGTCCATACAGATGTTAACATGCTTATAGATAGGTCTGTGTGATTAGGATAAAAATAATAGAATAATTATAGCATAAAAATAGTCAATAGAAAAACATGAAATGAGTTAAAACAAAGACTTACTTTTATGTTCAAAATGGGTATTAAATAGAATCACCTTACTCATGGTCAATCATTAGAGATGATAGGTCTATGAAAATAGTATCAATATGTATAATGAGAGGCTTTAGATCTTACCTTTGTAAGTGGACTTCAAGCAATAATGCAAAAGTTAGGATTTTGGAAGAACAAAATTTAATTGTAAGCTATAAGACTAGTAGAGCGATTCCTAGTTGGTGTCCTCTCTAAGAATCTTAGACAGTGGGTTTTGGCTCTCGAAATTGCCTCCTTTATCATTATACGTAAAATGGGTATTTTATAGCCTTAGGGTGATGGCTTTCCTAGCCAATAGTGATTGTATCTTTTTAGGATTGGGAGACAAAGTCTGAATATGAAGTTCACACTTTTGAAAGCTTTTACGTTAACAAGTCCATATGGACTTAGGTTATGGGCTCTCCCATTAGTTCATGGGCTTTAGGTCAGGTCTTTAGCCAAGTTTGTTTTAGTCTGTACGAAAATAGGCTTTAACTTATTTGTGCGGATCTTAGGCTTTGGCCTTAACTAGTCTAGGCTAGTTATGGTGCGAACCTCATAGCATCAAGTGGGGGCAGACTTATGCTGAGTTAGTCTATACGGATTTTGTTTCCAAGTTGTTTGCCTTAATGGTTAAGCCTATCTCTAGTTATCATTATAGGCTAAACTTCAAGTGTCTATAATTATAGCATATGCATATGCATAGCAGTAAAGTGGAGCCTCCTTCCTCTTTCAACACCCTTGGTCGATGCCATTAATGGCATTTTCTCTCTCCTCCCATTATTTCTTCACTTATCTCTCATCTCTCATTAGAACTCACACTTTTTACATCAAACTTGCTTTACTCAATCTACAAAACTTAATTTGGTACAAATTTTGCATATGGAGGTCATTTGAGGGTAAAAAGAGGAAGTTGAAAGTTTAGTGTTTTAATCCTCTAAATTGAACTAAGCCTCAAATCAAATCCAGATTACTTTTCTAAGTAACTCTAGACACTTTAGATTACAATTATATTTTTTATTTTTGAATTTGGAGTTGTAGATATTTTTCTATGAATTTTTCTAATTTGTGACCTATAGTGGAAATTAGAGAACACCAAAGGGAATGAGAACCAAGGTAAGGAAAAACTGTGAAATCGATCTTAGGATATCATGTAACACCACTTTAATTTTATTGGATAAAATATATGCCTCTAAATATGGTTTGTGAAAATTCCATATTGATGTGCATTTAGTGTTTCATACATTTAGGGGTTAGGATAACCCTAAAATTGGCTTTCTAGGGTATTTTAGTGTTTAATAAATGTTAATGGACTTAACTAAATAAAAAATGGAGCAAAAACTAGCCAAATATGAAAGATGGAAAATAGTGAATGCAATATGTAACATTAAAGGCATATGGGAATTTGCAAAATTATTGTATAATGGATGGCATTTACATTATAATAGCCTAGAATGAATGATCATAACTCGTATCAGGAATGTGCATTGATGTTGGAATGAAATGATATATATGTAATGTATAAAGAATGAATTTTATGTGTGATAATGCATATAAGACGTAATGTGTGTGCACATGTATAAGTTAGTAATAATAAATGATGATAAAATAGTGCTAATAAGTAGTATATGGATAATGAATAACAGATGACAATATATATAATGAAATCGTAGCACGATCTTCATGATTTGAAATGGTGATGTACATAATGATACCCATAATGTGAAATGTGTAATGTGATGTTGACAAGATATGGCAAACTGAGCAAGAATATGACTATAAATCATGTAAACAATAAATAATGAGACTAGAATAAGAATAGCCTATGTAAGTTAACAACTTATTAGATAGGTTAACCAGTTAACTATAAGATATAGTAACTATTAGGACACTTTGGTGTCAATGATATTGATGATATTGGCACTTGGCTATATTTGAATGCTTTCATATGGATTGGTACTTAGTTATATTTGATTACTCTAATATAAGTGTAGCTGCGAAGAGGTTTGATAGAACCACTACACATATTTTTACACAAGTGTAGCCACCAAGAGGTTTAATAGGATTACTACACACCTACATCTTAGCCATATTAATCTTGTATATGTGATTTGATTATTTCATATGGGTCCAACTACAAGGAGTTTTAATAGAACCATCGAGTATAATTGTAAGTAGGTGCGACCGCCAAAAGGTTTTGTAGGACCACTACACATAACCACTAGTGCAGCATCATGGAGTTCCAAAATGTGGACCACTGCACAATGTCATCTTGATATCCAATATTTGGATGTATGTCTTCCAAATATGGGCTAAAAAGTGGACATAGTAGAAATGGGATGTAAAGATATGGAATAATCCAATGACTAATTATAGATTAATGAATGAAACAAATTGAAAACACTTTATAATGAAATGATACTTAAAAGACACATACCTAATAATTACTTGTGAACACGAAGAAATCTAACTAGAATGACATGTAACAACTCAAGACAAAAGTGTAGCTCGGACAACTTATAATGGATAAAAGTTTATATGGCTTTTACATGATGTAAACATAGTCTGTGGCACTCATATGTATATAGGTGGCATATGAGTCCAGTTTAGTATTGTGTATGCATGATTTATCAAGTACAATGGTTATTTAATCTAAATTTGTTGTATAATGGATGGTATTTATGTTGTAACAGCCTAAAATGAATGATCATAACTCATATTAGGAATATGCATTGATGTTGGCATGAAATGATGTATTGTCATGCATAAAGAATGCATTTATGTGTAATAATGCATGTAAGACATAATGTGTGTGCACATGTATATTTTAGTAAAATAAATGATGATACAATAGTGCTAATAAGTAGTATATGGATATTGAATTACAGATGGAAATATATGTAATGAAATGCTAGCATGACCTTTATGATGTGAAATTGAGATGTACATAATGATACTCGTAACATGAAATGTGTAATGTGTTATTGACAAGATATGGTAAAGTGAGCAAAAATATGACTATAAATCTTGTAAACAATAAATAATAAGACTAAAATGAGAATAGCCATATAAGTTAGACAACCTATTTGATAGGTTGACCAGTTAACTAGGGGATGTAGTAGCTGTTAAGACTCTTCGGTGTCATTGATAATTATGAGACACTTTAGTGTCAGTGACATTGATGATATTGGTACTTGGCTATATTTGATTACTTTCATGTGGATTGGTAATTGGTTATACTTGATTACTCTAATATAGGTGTAGCCACGATGAGGTTTGACAAAACCATTACACATATTCTTATACAGGTACAGTTGCTGAGAGGTTTAGTAGGATCACTACACACCTACATCTTTGCCATATTGATCTTACATATATGATTTGATTATTTCATATAGATCCAGCCATAAGGAGGTTTGATAAAACCATCACACATAATTGTAAATGGGTGCAACCGCCGAAATGTTTTGTAAGACCACTACATATAACCACTAGTGCGACATCATAGAGTTCCAAAATGTGGACCATTACATAAAGTCATCCTAATATCCAATGTTTAGATGTATGTCTTCTAAATATGGGCTAAAAAGTGGACATAATAGAAATGGGATGAAAAGATATGAAATAGTCCAATAACTAATTATAGATTAATGAATGAAATAAATTGAAAACACTTAATAATGACATGATAACTTGATAGACACATACCTAATAATTGCTTGTGAACACAAAGGAATCTAACTAGAATGACATGTAACAACTTAAGATAATAGTACAACTCAGATAACCTGTAATGGGTATAAGTTTATATGGCTTTTGCATGATGTAAACATAGTTAGTGGCACTCAAATGTATATAGGTGGGATATGAGTCTAGTTTAGTATTATGTATGCACAATTTATAAAGTACAGTGGTTATGTAATCTAAATTGATAAACAGTAGTAGTATATGGTTTGTATATTATGTGTGACTAAAACATTATGATACTATGACTATAATGTATGTTGCAATTGAGATGTGGCTGATGATATTGTGTGTGTTAATTGATGATGTTGGAGGTTTAGAAGGACCCAAATGACTGAGATTCAGTTTGGAAATTTTATAAAAGTGTCTTTTTTAGAAGTTAATTTTAGGACATATCACCGGACATTTATTATGCTATCCAATTTTTTCCAAAATGCATGTTCTAACATTGTATTTATCCCTTTAACTTGTAAATGGGTAATTGTAAACTAAAGATTCCTTTCCAAAATGTATTTAAATTATTTATGTAGAAATATAAGCTTTATGGTTTTTTTAGTTTCATGCTTTAAGTTACTTTATTTGAGGATAGTTGAGCTATCCATTGAGAAGTGCTTAATGCTTTAATGATATGGATATCTAAAATAGGAGTTGAAATTGTAATATTTGTTGACTGTGTATTATAAAACAGACTTTTCTTTTCAAAACATTTTTAGGTAATGCTGTATCTACAATTATTATGCTACAAGATTTTCCTATGCCTAATCACTTAAATGACAATTATGATATTTTAAAATGTATATAAATTTTTTAGTTTAGGTTATAGGTGCTATATGCACACAATGTGACATCACTTTACTTTAATTTTAAAATAAATCAGTTAAAGGGGATAATGCAACTGAGTTTAATATTACTATAGATCTATTTAATAAGATTTGGTTTCTAATATCTATTGCTTTTGACTTTTAGTGTGACAATCTTAATGCCACTTGCCTTGTTGTTAATCTATTATTCCATTTTTCTACCAAGCATATAAAAATTAATTTTCATTTTATTTGAGATCAAATTGGCATAAAAAGATTTAGGTTTGGAAATAAATTTGCTTATTAAGCCATATTTGAAATCCCAATTTTTTCAACTACGTGATGAGTTTATTATGGTTGCCCATATAGTTAAAATTATGGGAGTGTTATGAGGATACCAATTGTGTAAGCTTTGTAATCCAATTTGTATATATTAACATTTAATTGTAATTAGCCTTTTGTTATGTTAACTAGGATTTTCTTTCTTAAATAAAAATGTTCATTAA